>CAKAOH010038382.1:2160-42055 GCA_916701665.1 Sebastiscus tertius
TTCGAGAATAAAGTCAAAATATTACGAGAATAAAGTTGTAATAATATGAAATCAAAGTTGTAGGTTTATGAGAAAAAAGTCGTATGGTATGAGAATTGTTGTTTTCTTTTTTCTAGTAAACTTATGACTTTATCCTCATAATATTACAACTTTTTCTCTCGTAAAGTTCTGACTTTTTTCTCGTAATATTATGACTTTATTCTGGAAATCTCAGATTTTTTTCCCTCAATGTGGCCCTAATACTCCGTAGTACATTTGCACTTTGTCCCTCACTGCATTAGACTTATATACTATATACTTAGACTATAAACTGTGTTACCTTCATCCCAATTCTCAAATGTTTTGCGGCTCCTTTTTTTGCGTAAAATGTCTCTTTTGATAGTACAGGTTACTGATCCCTGGCCTAGGGCATTCAGAGGATGGATGGCTTTCCTTGGTAGATTGACAATAAGGGGGCTTCTGAGCAGTTTACACAACAGAAGTGCTCGCCATCCAATCGCTAAAAAATTCCTCTGCAATTCTTGCAGAAATCTCCAAATGTCAAAAGTATTTGATCCCAAATCACAACATAGCTTTTTCTATGGTGTTCCTCAAGGTCTTGGTGTCTTCATGTGGTATTTTGGAGGGATTATTGATCATTTTTATCAATTCTCGAGTGGTAAAAAATGGTTAAATTTAGCACCAAATCTGTGTAACAAATGGTATCAACCCAAAAATGTTTGCAACAACTTATGACACACAATAGAGCATGGAGATGACCATCATATACTTCTATGTTCTCAACCATTACACACTTCTACAATTAATTCTAAATAACTCATTCATTCATTCATGTTTATTTCTAATTCATGACTAGAACAACTTGACACACAGTGTTGAGCTACATCTGAAATTAATCTTCAGGTTCCCAGCTTTCAGATGATGTACACCACTTCTATGTGACATCTACTGTTGACCTGCTATCTCCCTAAAGACCCCCCCCCTAATCTGTTGTGGGAGTGTCATCGCCTCGTTGCTCTCTCTTTCACTCCTCTGCTGAACCAGAAATGTGGTCTTTGTCTTTACCATCTGAACACACAGTACAGGAAGTACTCAGGCAGTATCAGTGCTGGGATGTTTTGTCTCAAGGCTCAGATAAGAAAGCAGAGATATGTCCCTTCCATAGTGGAAACATTCCTCTGGTTAGTCCACACATTGAGGGTTTATTTGTTTATACTTCTTTGTATTCCTATAATGTGGTATGGGCAACATCATACGACGAAATACTTTTATTTCTTAGTGTGTTTTTGCTTTTTGTAACTAACCATGTGCACTTTATCAGCGTCACACGGCCCAGCTTCACGTTCACACCTGAGATCTGCCTGTAAAACCAGCGCCTTGCTCAAGAGCATATCAGTGGTCGTTGTTGAAGGTCACTGATTTATTGTTTCCTTCCACAATTTCCCAGCTGGCTGAGAGACTCGACCTGATGGTCACAGGCCTGGCTCTCTCTCCTCAAGGATACTGTTTCCACCAGAGTGTTGAGGGATACTACAGCGTGTGGTTAAAGTGTGCTTTAATGTAAGAGTTTTAGAAAGAGTCGTGCACTGAACAACTCTGGAACATAACTGGTCAATCATGTAATCATTAGGGCTGGGACGGTACACCTATCTCCTGGTTCAATACTATCACGATACTTGAATGCCGATTCGATATGTATTGCGATCTTTAAGTATTGCAATTCAATATTATAATTTATTGCCATTTTTGTTCACTATTTTAACACTAACCTATGGGAAAAAGTTAAATCATACACTTCTAGGGACTTTTACTTTGGAAAATGTCTAAATTAATACATTAAACTGTTTGATTTACAGCATGTATGTAGTCAGAGATGTCCTGAAGTGAATGCATTTAACATAAATGCCAGTATATGGGTGCTCTAGAGTTGTAGCGTCGGTCCATTTGACCACAGAGATGAAAGCGACGGCCGGCTTGACCGCACGTTACCGCAATACGATTACTTTTCCTGTCCATGACAGAGTTAGCATGCAGCTTTAGCCTTGATGTCTAGCTCTGCTTTTCCTGCAATGTGTGAAACCCAAAGTGTTTCCATACTTTACTGGATGTCTGTATTATCTAAAGCCTGAAAACAGAGCCATGAGGAGGTGCAGAAATCTCTCAGAACACTTGAATTACAATATGCTGAAGGGTTATTTTGGAATTTTTTGCCCAATGATGCCAGAAAATTGTTGCCTACTGAAGCTTTAATTACTAAACTATGTGACCATGTACGAGCTGAGATACATTAAGATTATTGCTAAAGTAGCGTTATGATCATAAGCTATAAACGATTTCACCGAATCAATTTCTTGCGCTGAGAGCCACTCAGTGGAAATAGACATATAATGTGATATTTATTGCGAGAAAAAGGCAAAACATATTGCGAGTGAACGCAAAAGTAGTCCTTTCTCGCTGTGTCCCTTAAGATGCTCCGTAAAATTCGACATTTGTTCAGCATTTGTGGAGGTTTGTGCTCTCCAGTTGAGTCTTTAATGTCGAGTAAATCTGATTCAGAGTAGTGGGAGGTCCAGTACTTACTGTATGCCCTTTCCAGTTAAGCTGGCTCTCTGTCTTCATGACTATGAGTTCACACAGTACAAGGGCCCTGTGTTTTCCACTTTCCCAAACAGTCCCAAATAAAGCCTCCTCTCAGAGCCCTGTGGCCTGCGATGAACAGACGGCTGGTGGTTGGTGGGGGGGTGGGGTGGGGGGGTGGGTAGCGTTACATATAGGTAAATGCCAGCATATTTGAGATGGTAATCCAGGATAAGTCTCCAGTTGGCTGATGACCAAACATTCATGCGATGCACAATAGGTTTTGGCAGGTGTCCAGTGGTGGACTTACTCTGGGTTTAACGGTGAAATCCATTCTGACTCTTTTTGGAAAAGGCTTTAATAATTAACGTTGGATGGAGTGAAGAGAGGAGGGGAGGAAAATGTGTATAAAGGGTTGTTTTTTTTCCACCATGTGCTTGGTTTTGTGAATAAATTCGGGGATAGCCCTTAACCCCCACCCTGCTCGTAAAAGTTTTTATCCTTCGCTGGATTAACTTTTACTGCCTCTCTGTCTCGTAAACACTCACTTCTTCTGTAGCTGCTCATATCTTCAAACCTCTTATAGTTTCATCTTGCTTTAATCCCATCGGTGGCTTTCTCCTTTCCCACAGGACAGAAGCCTGTTTGAGCGAACCAAACACAGATGAAGTGCTTCTGAGCAAGGTCACCAAACCTCAATATGGTGCATACTGTATTTGCGTCAGTCTGCTTCTAAGAAAAGAACTGGAAAAGTTATAAAAACAAGTGATACAACAAGCTTTTCCCTGGGTTGTTATAAATAAACTCTATAAAATATCTAATTCATGTGGAAAGTTATGTGGGAGAAAAAGACGAAGGAGGAGAAAGTTAATTCAACCATCTGCCTATTTGGATGAGAACTTTTTAACACCAGGACGGCGCTATATTTAGCTTGATTCATTTGTTTCACTGCAGAACGTTTATACAGCTTAAAAATTCACATAAAACAACTAAATCAAATAAACCGTTGATATCATTACGAAAATGTAATCTGATGATGACAACGATAGACAATATCTGATAAAAGGAGATCAAATATATACACATATAAAACATTTAGCATAAACAAAACGTTACAAAAATCACTGTACTTTCATTACTTATATAAAAAATATGAAACAGACACACAGACGGTTCACTCACTGTTGCTACTGTTCAAAGTTTAAAAAATAAAATACGTCCCCAGAGCCGTGTCTTAGACAACGTCGACCGATAACGGCGCGTTATCACCCCCGTACATCCCCACATGGCAGATGTTGTGATTGTCCTGTCTGACTAGAAGAAGAAGAAGAAGAAGAAGGAGAAGGAGAAGAAGAAGAAGACTTTTGATATTCTTTAATTAAACATCGCACTTAAAAACCCACAAGCTTAAGAAAACCCAGGAAAAACAAATTGAAACTACACCCCTAAATCAGCCGCCCTTGTACACCCGTCCACACACACACCTTCACTCACTGCCTGTTCGAATAGAAGAAGGAGAAGGAGAAGAAGAAGAAGGAGAAGAAGAAGAAAGAAGAAGAAGAAGACGACACAACAGAACAAGTGGGATGCATCCGAGGAGAAGCTGCTGCCAGGAGGAAGTGACAGCGTCACGGCACGAGTGTCGCCATTCAAGATCCGAATCGGTTCTGACCCATTTCCTCTCCATCATTCCGGTTCTTTGTCTCTGTGTGTGTGTGTGTGTGTGTGTGTGTGTGTGTGTGTGTGTGTGTGTGTGTGTGTGTGTGTGTGTGTGTGTGTGTGTGTGTGTGTGTGTGTGTGTCGGGTGCACTGAAGCCATTCAGTGGAGATGGAGGGGGAGAGACAGAGGTGGGTTTCTGTTGTGACGGTATTAGCCTCTGTCAGGCTAAATGGGCTTTAATTGGTGGAGTGTTTGGTCCAACACAGCCTGGATTTTCTACACACACAGACACACACACACACACATACACACACACTGTCGTCTTCTTTCATCCAAATAGGCTTCATCTCGGTATCAACCAGCTTCTTGTCGCTGCCTCAACTTGTTCCAGTTTTTCATCTTTCCTGCTCTTTCTCTTTTCCTCCTCTCTCGGCCTCTTCAACTTTGTCCTCACAGGAACCTGTTAGATTGAGTCAGATTAACGGTTGGTGTGGTGGGATGAAGGATATCGGGTAAATTGCTCTTCACGTGTGTGTGTGCATGGGAAAGTGAGACCGACAAAGAGAGAGTAAATGTGTACGTGCATGTTTGAATGCTGGAGACTGGATTTCCAGATTCCAGTGCTGCTTTATGGAGCTTTAGCTCAGAAAAGTCATTCACGTTCCCTCAACAGTTCACTGACCCAAAGAAACTTGAAACTTAGACATTAAACATTAAAGAGCCGAGTTTACGCTCATTAATTACAGATCACACTATAAGCCTCCACAGACAGCTCTGACTGACCTTTGACCCTTCACTTCAGTACATCACTCTGATGTGTGCCGAGTTACAGCCCCTTCAACCTCGATCAGGTGGCGTAGATAATGGATGGATGGACGGATGGATGCTTGAAAATGAACGTGTTCTTGAAACTTTCCTCGACCTTTTCTCTCCTAATCAGACCAAGTCTTCCCCCGCAATTATTTAGGAAGCCCACATCGTTAGCCAGCAGTGGAATGACGACACGCTGTTAAACGTGTCACCACTGGTCATTGTACTTTCCACCTTTGCCTCTGAGAGAGAGCAGTCATTATTTACAGGACACCACCACATGAGGTCGAAGGCAGACAAACGCCAAACGATATTCTTCTTAATGTTTGTTTTCTGATTATAGGTGATTATGGTAAATCTTTCTTTTCACTGTATCCAGAGATTCCTGTTAGCACACCCCAAGGGGAGCTCTTCCACACAAAAAGGGTTTCCCTCCCAGGACAGCCAGACTCTGGTCTGGACACTTATTAATGAGCTTTATTACACAGCAATTAAACACTGACACGGTCACTGGTCTTTCCCACACTCACTCACTCATAGTACGGTTAGGAGGGACCACTGACTTTCACAGTCACAAATGTTTTGGGTTATAAATTAGCCTCCATAAAGAGTTAATGATCACAGTCAGTATAACAAGTCCAACATGCTTTATCTGTCTCTGAAAGCAGAGATGAAGTAAAAATGGACATAAATGAAATTTAAATCTCATAAAACATCACAGCAGCAGTCTAATCAAATGTTAGTTTTTTTCTTTTCACTAATATGTTTATTGGGTTTTCTTATTTTCACAAAGACAATGAAAAAACAAAACAACAACAAACACTGGTACAGCTCAGATCAAAAAAATGTATATAGGAGGTGATAGGAAATAGTCCATAGTGCAGGGAAGTCACAGGATATATGAGTTCATGTTCAAGAGACTCCTTGTGAGATAATGGAAGGGAGATCAGGTCCAATATAATTCAGATAGGGCTGCCAGATATTGTGGAACTGATCTGCATGTAGAATATTTGTGAGATATTCCAAAGGGACCATCTCAAATATGACTTTACGCCAGCCTTGAACAGAGGCTTTCTTATCACTGAGCCAGAAAATGTCTGTTAAAATACGGGAAAATACTGTCCGTTAATTAACATAAATAAACTGTTAAAAAAACAAAAAACAGTAATTATCTTTATATAATTAGCCTTTATAACTGTAATATTACAATAAATATTTTACTTTTAACATATATTTATTGTTAGAGTAATACACCGTAAATCTAAGACCATTTACATGTAAATCACAAATGAAACACGTAATTTCACGTTGCAAAAGCCCAAATTTACATTAACTCTCAGAAGTTTTTGCAAAGAAAATCTGTATTTTTAAACGAAATATTTTTAGAATTCCATGAAATCCTTTTCTTCTAACATAAATTATTTGTTCAAATAGTCATAAACATCTAAAAAACAGAATAATTATCTTTAAAAATGATCAAGAAAAGCTTAAATACAGATAATTACGATTGGGATTACAAAAAATACTGTAAATCTAAGACCATTTACATACAAATCACAAATGAAACATGTAATTTTTAAAAAAAATTTCTGTCATTTTTTAAATACAGACAAAAAAAATGTAAAATTTCTTGAAAAAAACAAAAAAAAGTTTGTTTTTTTTACAGTGTATAATCAAATGTTAGTTATGTTGTTTTCCAGTAAATTGCTCGATATAATTTGTCTGAAGTTGTAACACACTTGTGGTACTGAGTTGGTGCTCTGAGTTTGCTCTCCTCCAATGTGCTGCAACGCAAAGCGCGCTCACAGTTCAGTGCCACGCCACGTGGACGCGCACGGCTATAATATCCTGAGACTGAAAGCATCCTGACTTCATTCAGCCTACAGGAGACTACAGGACCTGCTGGGAGCAGACACAGAGGACAGTTGGAGACTTCTCCTCCTCGTATGCAGGATAGAAGTGGTTCTTTCTAGAAGTTTTCATTTCAAAGATTACACTCACATGTTTGCAGAGAACACATGTTTGCAGGATGTGTGACTTTGAAGGGATTATACTGAGGACAACATGATGGATATTGTTGGATGTGTGCATGTTTCTTATTTTCTTTTGATGCCAAAACGAAGAACTGTTGGACATCTACTTGACCTCTGTTAGGTTTGATGAGCCTCCTCCTGCAGCTCTGGCTTAAACCTGCTTTCTTATTCTGGAAACCAGTCCGTCTCCAACCTGCAGTGACTTTTGCACTGAATGCATCTGGTCTCTATTCTTTAACCGCATTTCATCCGGGAGTTTAAACATCACTTGAAGTTTTGGACGCGCCTCTCTCGCCGTTTCATTGAGCTCTTGCTGCTGGTGGCCAGTTCTCCCGAGGGATGTTTCTGGTCTCCCGGGACCAGGGAGCGACAGCCCGGCTCCTGCAGCTGACCTCCGCCTCGTCCTGGTGCCTCTGCAGCGGACCTGAGAGGAGATGAGAGCCGCGGTGTTCCTCCTCCTCGCCGGCTGCCTCTGCCTGTTACGCACCGCTGCTGAGGTGAGCCAAGCGTAAAGTATCTCTGTGGTTGATGTTTATATACGCATATCTTATCCATCATTCTCTTTTAAAACATCATCTTTTTATCCATCACCCTATTAAACACCATCATTCTTTTACTTCTATCTATCTACCTATTTATATTTATTTTACTTTATTTTATTTTATTCTTGTTAATCTTGCCTTAAAAGTCCCATATTATAAAAAAGTGAGATTTCCATGTTTTTTATTATAAAGCAGGCTTAAAGGGACTGTTTGTAAAAATCAGAAATGCTTGTTAACAGCGACCCCTGTGGCCGTTAAGTCAACGAAAGTCAGTGTTGGGCTCACGCTTGTGCTCGCTCTAAATAGACATGAACGAGCATCGCTCAACACAGTGAGGCGACACACGTCAGCTAAAACCACAATATCACTCTGTATTTCACCTGTTTGGCAGTAATGTTAGCTGACCAGACGAAGGTCTCTCCATGAATCACTGCTGATCCTAGTGTTGGCTTTTCCTGCTTAAGCAAAAGCGGGTCGGTGCCGGGCTGAAGCAGGAAGAGAAATATTTCGGGGTCAATATTTAGACCCATTACACAGTTTTCAACGTAAACATTCTAAATGTGTCCCAGCTTATTCGTGGTTGAAGTGTATGTGAATGTCATCAGCTGACAGGAAGTACACATGGACCCAAGCTGTTGCCTAGCAACGCAATTCTGTTGCAATTTCGTCGCAATTCCGTCGAAATGTGCTAAAACGGAGCATTTCAGACAGAGGGTAAATACAGGCATATTCAAACAGACAGTATGAGGAAAATAAAGTTTTTTTTCAACATTACAGCATGTAAACATGTTCTAGTAGAAACATAAAATACAAGTATGATCCTGAAAACGAGCATGATAAGGGTCCTTTAATTTGCACCCTGCCTGACAGCCAGCAACCCCCCACCACCACTCTCAAGCGCACACACACAGTCACATGATATTGATCTTGCCCAGTTATGTTGGCTTTTTTAAAGTTTTTTTAATTTTTTATTTTTCTTTCTTTCTTTCTTTCTTTCTTTCTTTCTTTATTTATTATTATCATTATTATTATTATTATTTTCTTTCTTTTATTTATTTTTTCTCCATTTTGTTTTCTCCATATTTCTTTTTATTTTATTTTGTTATGAGGAAAAGGAAGAAGAAGAAAAAAAAAAAAAAAAACTCCTCAACTGGCCGGGCATGGGCCATGCTGCCTCAACACCAACTGGGCTCCTCCTCCATCTCCTCTGTCCTCCCTCCAACGATTTCTTAGGGATAGGAAATGAGCTATCAAACCAGGCTCACGAATTTACGATACGCAATCTGTTGTTGCAACTATCACTGCGGCACATGCAGCAGATTAAATCACAATGCGTGCACAAACTTTCTTTTGGCACACACACGAGTGCTGTTCCTTTATAATTAAATGCAATTAGTTGTCACTGAGTCCCTGCAGATTAGTGCTGCTTGCATGACTCTGCGCCCTCTCGCTTTGTATCTCCATCCCCAATAAGCGGCTAACCGACTGACTTTTGTTCCCACAGGAGTCTCCTCTCCCCCGGGAGCTGCTGGAGCGGCTCTCCCGCAGCGAGATCCGCAGCATCAGCGACCTCCAGCGGCTGCTAGAGATAGACTCCGTAGGTAAAGCGCTTCATTATAATACAACTCTCTCTCTCTCTCTCTTTCTCTCACTGCCACAAGATGGATTAATGAACTCTGTTTGTGATATGAGCATGATAACGCACAGCCACCTGCTCAGCTGCTTCTCAGGATAAAGGGTTATTATGAGGATAAAATGTGAACTTTTTAATTAGGAATAGGGTTAGGGTCAATCTTATTTTAGCATTTCATAAACCCAAAATAAAAAGAAATGTACCTGCAGCCTTGAAAGATGTGAGTGGGTTCCAACTCAACACAGTTAGTGCTGACAAACATCAGCCACCAGATGTGCTGGTTGGGGCCGCTACTCCTTGAAAGACTCTGAAATGAGGTATTAGTCTCATCTGGTTCAGTGCACAGTAAGAGGATGCTGTCCTCTCGCCTCATTACTGGGATGCCTCACTGGATGTTGCTAGGAGACCAGCGGCCGTCTCGCTCTGTACTCCCTCCATGAACTCTGAGACAGAGTTAACTTTGTGCTCATCAGCCGCTGTCGACGGTCGACTAGGAGCGAGGTGTAGACGTGTGAAGAAAATGTTTGTTTAAAGGAGCTTTCCACCGATTTCACACATCAGAATCAGTTTACTGGTCGTGTTGAGTGCAGCTCAGCCTGTGAAAAGAACTGGGGTGAGTCGCCGTGATGTGGGACACCTAAGCTCCAGTGGGTTTAGGTCTTCCTCAAACAAATAAAAGTCAATAAAACTATTGGTTAACACAAGCTGTGGTGTCAAGTGATCAAAATCATATGACTTCTGAAATGTCCAATCATAGATTAGGGCGGAGCAATCTTCAATCAGGAAGCACCCTGTGTGATGACCACCTAAAGGTCAGTGACATAGTGTTTAGACAAACTTAGCGTTAAGGCCCTGACACACCACGCCGACGGTCGGCCGCCGGACATATTAGGGCCGTCGGTGAGTGTCTGTCGGTCTGTGCCTATGTCGGAGGCTTATCGGCCAATTCAGTGCATTGATAAATCACTCTGATTGGCTGTTCAGCTAAAATGAATCAGTGCACGAGAAGAGAAACAGACCTGAGGAAAGCAAGCCAACGAGTAAAGTCAAGAGGACACACACAGAATAGGGATGTGACGGTGAGGAAAATTTCCCACTGGTTAATAAACTTGTGACAACACCGGTGTTACCGATTTACACCGGACATTTTACAAGAAAAGATGACGGTCAATATGTGCAGCGCGCTTACTTTGATCTTTACCGTCAGATGGCGGTGTGTCTAGCTGGAAGTCTGGTACCTGAAGCCTGATGTGTATGAATATATGCAATTTTCCCCACTGCGAGACTAATAAAGGAATCTTATCTTATAACTTTTTTCCTTGCAGAGACATTTTAATATTCCATGAAACCATTTTTTAGCTTTCACAAAACGATCTCTCAGATTCTTTCACAGCCTGCAGCAGAAAGGCTCTTCTTTCTCCAGTGTTTTGCCTATTTCTTTCCAAGTATGTAATGTCATGTGACTGTTCCTGTGGTCTCTCAATGAAAAGTTGTAGAGATGTCTGAACAGGCCAACCTGCTCGGCCAGTCTTCCCTCCAAGGTCATGCGACAACTTGCGGAGCCTTCATTTTATGGCTCGCATACCTAGCGCCGGCTTCACTACGGCGACCATAAACCCACCTTTAGGAGGAAATAGAAGTCTCCGCACCAGGAAATAATCTAAACAAAAAACGTTTTTCCCTTTAAAGACTTGACTTCTCTGTCTTCCTTTTTGTGGCATCTTTTCTAGCTGATGTAAAAAGGGGTTTTTGTTCTTTTAACATAGCCTAAGTAAAGTAAATTAGCTCTAAATAACACCAACATTCACCTTGACTCACAATAGATGCCAGTTCCCCTTACTCAGGTAATAAATCTGACTCGGTGAGGTGAAACAGGAGGAAATAACATTTATTGTATTTGACTCTAACTTCCTGCCACACAAACTTTCTCCTGCTCTGAACTTCACTGTGTGAAAAACAGTTGATTCATTTTTTAGTGTGCGCAGCTCCGAGCGGTGCCACCATTAATCCTGGCATCATTGAGATGCAAATGGCGAGTGTGACGGCTCCCCGGCTCGGTGGGGGTCAAGTGGCTCTCTTCATTATGCTGTTGTCATGCTGCCCATTATTGGTGTGAGAGCAGGGCTCGCTGGAAGGCTGCTGCGTTGCTATGTATAATTCATGCTCAAATTCCTGCATGTCAGGGCCAGAGAGAGAGAGAGTGAGAGAGAGAGAGAGATGTCGAAGGTGGACTTTGTTGTGTTTTAGAAGCACATTGTGTATATAGGCGGGCGTGTGTGCGTGACCGCTTGCACACACACATGCAGGCGAGCGTGGCGGCTGCACAAACACACAAAGAACCAAATCCAAACCGTCCTGCTCAGACATCATCTACGCTGATTTCTGGGAAACTTTCTCTCTTTTTTAACGCCGCTCTCTGTGGATATCCTGTGGTTTGGCAGAGTTGGAATAGTTTGATGGATCTGTGAACACTTTAGAAACGCTTGATTGACTTTTACAGCATCTCATGACACACACACACACACACATACACACACACAAAGGCAGAGCTCCGTATAAAAACTTGGCTGTCGAGGTACAGACTAGAAACTTCACTCTACTGCTCATTGCATAAAATGTGTTTTCTATGATGCAATGAAATACGTTTATGCTCCTATAATAATATAATAAGTAACCCTGAAATAAACAGTTGGTTTCTGTCCCAGATGGGAAGAGACTTCCCACAATGTTAACCTCTTTATACAACCTGTATAACGGAAGCACCAAAACCACAAAGTTCTATCTAGTGAAGCCCATCATGCAAAACAGTGTCAACTCTTCCTGCTTCAGGCCCCCGACTGTGGTCAGAAGACACAGAGGAGGAGACCGTAGCTTTGGTCTCCAGGCCCGGAGTCTCTGCTGTACTCTGCTCCTCTGCCTGCCTTCACTCACACACCGCGCTCGTTCTCACTCGCTCTCTCGCTCCACCTCTCATGTGCATGCATGCACACTACACACTGCAGAAGAGTTACATTATCGTCTCCGACCAAAACTCCGGTGTCTCCCCTGTTCCTTCTGACCGCGGTCGGAAGGCTGAGGCAGGAAAAGCCAACACCAGGATCAGCAGTGATTCATGGAGAGTCCTTCGTCTGGTCAGCTAACATTACTGCCAAGCAGCTGAAATATAGAGTGATATTGTGGTTTTAGCTGACGTGTGTCGCCTCACTGTTTGGACCGATTGGCCGATTGTTTGGACCGCGCGTTCATGTCTATGTAGAGCGAGCACAAGCGCGGGCAACAGGACGCTGACTTTCGTTGACTTAACGGCCACAGGTGTCGCTGTTAACAAGCAATTTCTGATTTTTACATAGAGTCCCTTTAAAACCATACAACTTACACACTGCTGTGCTCAATACCCCCCCGAGTCAGGACCACAATAGCCAACGAGAGAGTCAAGCCGGAGCAGCTGACGGTGTTTTGCTAACTACGACTGACAGATACAACTAACTAAGTTAAAATCTCACCTCCAGTTTTCGCTGAAGAATAGACAACCTGTGTTAACGGCGTCTCCCCAACCATTTCTCATCCAGACTTGTTTATCCTTCTGGTTTTCTTTCTCACTGCAAAGCATCACTACAGCACCGCGTCACGCTCCGTTTTGTTTACATCTGCTTCCCCATGACATCACGTGAGGCGGTGCGTTGCTCCCTCTGGCACGATAATCTTAATAATATCCTCTAGTGTGTGATGCGGCGTTATTTTCAGATCTTGTAGTGTGTGCATGTTTGAGATTAGAGAGAAGAACATCTGTGAAGTTTCTCCTTATATACAATATGTGATGCAACCCAATTTCAAAATCAGTCAGGATTTGTATGTCATACAGCCCTCAGTCAAAACGTAAAAACACAACATACATCCAACCACGTGGATAAACAAAAAGGCATCAATAAAAGCTCAGTCATCCGTACCAGCACTCAGAAAGAAGGTCAGTTTGGTTTCACTTAGATTAGTGTCCTAAAGAACAAAACAGCATTTTCTCTTTCCGACGACCCACCAGTGACCTCAGCGTGTCTTAATGTGAATTAGATTTAAGTTATACCTGATCCACGCTGCTTCTCACTGGCCACATTTATATGCAGAGAACTCAGTAACCTGTTGACAGACATAAACTCAGTTAGAGTAACCGGGTTAAACTTGTGCTCTCATCAGGACAGACTTGATCAAGATGTCGGTCATAAACAACTCGCTGCAGCATGTAAACATCCTGCTCCTCTTCACTTTTATCTGTCATCAGGATGTCCTGATAACCAGATATTCCCTTCTTTGCCTTGACCTACACTTTGCTTCATATTTAGGTATTTTGACAATGAATGGGCAGATTTTTGTGAAATTGTACCATGTTTTTTGTGACCCCTTGACCTTTTTCTTGGATGAAAATGTTATCTTGTACACAAGAACAATCTAGTCTAATGAGAAAATAGCCAGTCAAACCTCTCCCATGTGTTTTACCCTTTAAAGCGGTGCCTGTGTGTGTTTCACAGGGCTCTGGGAATATTTATGAATGTATGTGTTGTTTAACAGTGAGAGTGTGTGACGTCTGAATGTGTGTGTTGTTTTGTCTTCATCCAGAGAACGAGGTGATCGAGGAGACCAAACACAGCTACCACAAGGACTTCTCTCACAGCTTCCCCGACCTGAAGAGAGACCACACACACACCAGACGCAGGAGGAGCACCGGTGAGACACACACACACACACATACACACCATCAAGGTCTCCGACACTGAAACACAGCGGCTAAATGTACACTTCGGCTGCGGTCGAAAAGTCTTTTTCTCTCAGGAACGTTCCCAACGGAGTGAAATAAACCGTAAGTATCTCAGTAGCAGCCACGATAAGAGCTGGTTGAATTCTCTAAATGCTAAGGAAAGGTTCTTCAATGCTTCCTTTATTAGCTCCTTATAACATAGCATAGGATACACTGGAGCATCCTTTACCAAAGGAAAGGAGATAATGCCGTCCCACAATTCCTTGAGGCCGCAACCTTTAAAGCGATGCACCATTCTGCCGTTCATGAAAACAAACAATATGCTTATCTTACATATTATTTTCATACAGTCATATACTAATTGGGATTCATGTTGATAAATATGAGTGGACAAATATTTAGTTTCATGTTATTTTTAATTATTCATTTATTTTGAACATGTAAAACAAAACAAGATTAAAAAATAAATTGAACAGTAAACATATAGTAAACTGTCAATAAACAAATAATCAACATAAATTAATATTACATTGGAAAAGGAGTAGGAAGAAGTACAGCCGACACATGGTCATACCCCTTCTCTATAACTCGAACAATTAACTCAATATTTATCATATATTAATTTTTTTTATTTCAATTCCAACCTTCCAAATAAATAAATAAATGATTCAATAAATAAATGAATAAATATGTCATTAAATGTAGCAAAAATAATATTAAAAATAAATGTAGCCATTAATTAATTGCTAAAATGTGACATAAATTGATATTTCTGTTTTAATTTGCTTTTTTATTTATTTATCTTTGTATTAATTCCCTTATTTATTTAATCTTCTGTCTAATTTTCCCTTTTATTTATTTATGTATTTATTTGTATTCATTTTTTAAAATGTGTTTATCTATTTTTACATTTATTTTCTATTTATTAATTTATTATTTAGCACTTACTTATTTATTTATTTGATCTTTTTTATTTATTTATATATTTATGCACACTTTTTTCTTTGCATTTCACCCGTTATTTATTTCCCCAAACTAATTTATTTTTATTAATTTTTAAAGTTATTTATCTATTTTCGCACTTATTTTTTATTTATTTTATATTTATTTTTAAATGTATGTATTTATTTATGTATTTCTGCCTCATTATGCAAATGAGGGGGATGTTACTCAACATGTGTCATCATTTTATCAATTAAAGGCTACATTTATATTTAAGATTATTTTTGTAACATTTAATGATTATTTATTGAGTCATTTATATTTAAAAAGATTTTTGGAACAGTGGTTCTCTACTCTGCTGAGTTTCTGTAACCATTGATCTTTGTGTTCCCCTGCAGTGGTGGAGGAGGCCTTGCCGGCGGTGTGCAAGGTGCGGACAGCGATCTATGAGATCCCCAGGAGCCAGGTGGATCCCACCTCGGCCAACTTCATCATCTGGCCGCCCTGCGTCGAGGTGAAACGCTGCACCGGCTGCTGCAACACCAGCAACATGAGATGCCAGGCGGCCCGCAAGCACCACCGCACGGTCAAGGTACAAAACAATAACCTGTTTCTACTGTTTATTATGTCTGACATAATCTGTCCAGTTTGAAGTGTTTTACGATGCTCATCTCAACACAAACAAAAATACACGTGTATGATGGCGCAAGCTGCACGAAGAGGGGGGCGGAGGTCTGCGCTCTCCAAGTGCAATTCTAGTTTTATATTTGCAACCAGGTGTGAAACAGCGCCCCCACAGCGCATCAGTAACAGTTCAGGTGGAGAGTGGTATTGCAGCACGGTAGACGGCAAGATGCTTCCTAAACAAAAACCCACAAGACGATAATAAATTCGGATGAAGTTCTGTGAGAAGTTAATGAAAGAGTTAATACAGTCACTGTAGAAAGAGCTGTGTTGTGTTGAAGTGGTGTGAAGAGAGAGAAGAGTTACTCTCACCGGACTGCTTTTTCCTCTTCGTCAATTCCACGTTACAGAGACACATGGTCAAATAATACTTTAACACATGCTCTTTGGTGGATTATGTGTTTGCCAAATTACAGGAAATGCTTGGACAGATTAAAAAAAGATGGTGAATCTAATTTTATTGGTACATTTGATCGGTAAAAAGAGCCGCGCTTGTTATTTCCTTGTTTTTTTTGAAGGGAGTTCTGCTGATAGAGACACCAGCTCAGAGCAGGGCTGTGCGGCCAGCGAGAGATTCATGACCTGCTTTTTGAGGAATACAGAGTGAAAGGTGGAGAATGAAGATGGTATTAGTTGCCAGAGGTCGAGAGGGAAAGAGAAGGAGAGTTTGATTCTCCATGCTTTGGCCTGCTGATACCCAATCTGAGATGAAAGGACTCGTCCTCTGTCTGCTTACAGAGGAAATCAAAAATAAAGTCTCTCACATGTGCTGAGATCCGGCATTGAGAGGGTCAAGATGCACTCACACACAGCCAGAGGGGAAATGGCAGGGCCGAGGTTCAGGTGCTGTGTCCATGTGTGAGACAAAGACAAAGAGAGTTAGCATTAGCATTAGCATTAGCATCTTAACCTCACCACTGTCACATCAGGCTGTGACCTCAGAGTTTCACGAGACCATTTCTTGGATACCAGTACCGGAAATGTGTCGGACACTGCCCAAAATTCTGTATCAGGTATCGGTGAATACGCCAGTCTATGCACCGATTCAATACCATCATTTATTAACCTAGAAAAAAATCAACTTGTTTAACCAGGAATCAATTCTTCTTCTTCGCCGCTCCAAAACAGCAGCTTTCACTGTACTGTCAACCTGGATCTATCATGGCTGCCACTGGCAACTACTGTTTTAGAGCAGTGAAGAAGAACTGACTGCAGGTAGTTTGTCACGTGACGACAGCAAACAACAACACAGATATTGTCACAGCGACATGGCCATCTGGAATGAAGCTAAGTGGTGGGTGAGAGTGGCGTGAAAATGGTCGGCAAACGCCGCTTTGTTTCATGTACGTGTCATAACAACGGCTTGTTTATCCACCGTCCTCAGTCTTCCTATTTCCCTTTTTGAATGATGAATACAGACTACCGCCGCCTGCTTGTGTGGAGAGTTATTTCTTCTCATGCAGGCGCAGAATGGAACGTGCTAACTGGCCGTCGGCTGTGTCTTTGCAGTGTGTTCGAATGCAACTTTTAGCGAAGACAAAGGTGATGTGAGGCGACGCAACAGTCGGCCTTCATTGCCACTAGTTCTTTGATGTCGGTTTGGTGTGTCTGGGTCTTAAGGCGATAGCGAATAGACGCCTTTTTTGGGCCAAAGAGCTTCGTGGTGATTTGTCAGTCAAGTCAACGTTGGATAATATAACACCGGAAGGGATTGGCTGCGAAAAAAGCGATTGCTTTACTATCACGGTAAAGCACTGAAATTTGATTTTCGATAGTTCCGAAGTTGTCCGATACTAGGTAGGACCGATATAATACCTCACCCAGCCCTGATGACCATCCACCCGACCTCCTCCCAGTCACTTCTGTGCAGCAGTGCAGGTCACACTTATTGGACTGCACAAGTGTTGCCTCTGAATGTAATCCAGGCAGCACACATTTCCTCCAAAACTACTTTGCAAAGCAAATTATCAGCATATAAAACATGTTTTGTGTTTGTCAGGGCTCACTCTTTCAGCCGCCTGCCTCCTCACCTCAACTGAACCTCCTGAGCTGCCGTTGTGAAGTCCGCACTCGGCGGTCTCTGAGTCTGTTCAGACTTGAAACAGAGGTGCTTGTGCAATCAGACCTGGAGCTTCACTGACTTGACTGTGTGTCTTTGTTTTTTTTACAGTATGCGCGGTACATGGGTGCATATGCCCGCGGGTTTCTGTTTATATATCTGTGTGTTTCAGTAACCAGGCTCAGACATCCAGCGTCAGCAGCCAGTGTGATGTGTGTTGACACAAAACAAAAAAATGCTTCACTTGGTGTCAGTGAAATCAGTTTCTCCTGGCAGCGTTCACGCTCTCTTCATTCATCCACACAAGAGCAGACACACCTGTGTGTTTACACAGCCACAGCAGAGACGCGGCTGTCATCGGTGAATAAGGAAGGCACTTTGTCTGCAGTACTTGTACTACATATTTACAGTAAGTCCTGTTTGAGATGGTGCATTAGGTGCTCCCTTAAACTCAGCAGACAAACACACTGTTCAATCCATTCTTAACACTTAACAGGCTGCTGAGGGTAGTTACGGTAGCTAAGTTTAAAGCCCACCTCCAGTGTATTTTGGCATTTCCATGATATTTTATATTTATTTGAGTCATTTCCTGACTAAGTTGATTAGCCACAATGTTTGCCATCGGGAATATGATGTATGACTATAGTAGAAGCTGCAGGTCAAAGGTCATCCTCCAAGCTGCAGGTGCACTCATGCTCATTTGAGTTTGAGCAGCGACAAACAGATAAATCTGTCAATTTGTCTGTCAGTTTGTCTTCTAGTTAGTTAGCTAGTTAGATGTGGTTAGCTAGTACAACTTGTTGCATCAGCTAACTGAAGGTTTTCATTTTATTTTTAGTTTCCTCCACCTTAATCTTTCTCTCCTTCGCTCTCTTCTTTACCGTCTTCTCCTGGAGATAAATAAACGGAAAGCGGCCGATACCGGAGGTTTATGGGCCTCTAACAGGTCCGGACGGCGAGGAACACACAACTTTTAGCTCGAAAGAAAACAAGAGAAAAGTCCCGTTAAGGAAATAAACGAATCACAGTGCAACCCGGTGCGGTGTCGGTGCTGGAGCTGAGGCGAGAGTGGCTGGTGCTCGTTGACGGTGCACCTCCAAAACGTACCGAAACGGTATTTCAAACAGCAGACCTTGGCAACATGTCAGGGGGAAACGCCAGTCCGGTAGTCGCTTTCAGTCCAAAATGGCAGAAGTGTAGCTGTGCTGCTGGGCGCTGATGTTGTGATGGAATGAACTATTGACTTTCGCTTCTTATCAATATTCGTTCTTTGGTATAGTTTAGAAAATGCCTTCTTTTTTGTGTCCTCCATGTGACACTCTCTCTCTCTCTCTCTCTCTCTCTCTCTCTCTCTCTCTCTCCCTCTCCAGGTGGCAAAGGTAGAGTATGTGCGGCGGCGGCCCAAGCTGAGGGAGGTGCAGGTGAGGCTGGAGGATCACCTGGAGTGCATGTGCACCAACAAACGCCACATCAGCCCAAACTCAGACACAGACAATGGTGAGCATACAGCTGTGTGTGTGTGATTGTGTGTGTGTGCTGCTCCTGTCTGAATGTGTCTACTGACACCAAAAGGAGCTGATAAGAGATCTGAGGTATTTACTGGGTTCTTCCTTGAATTAGTCCTCCCTCCGGGCAACACCCCCTCACACACACACACACACACCCTCACACACAAACACTCCTGATTATCCAAATCCCTCACCTGAATTTGAGCCAACTACAGACAGCGGAGTTGATAAAAATGCTCTTTCCCAGTTCCGACATGTATTAAAACCGAGCTGAATGTTGCAGCTTTGCATCTGTGACATTAAAGGGATAGTTGAGGTGTTTCTCAGTGTGGTTGGATGAGGTTCTTCTCCATAGTCAGTGTATATTACCTACAGTAGATGAAGTTTGGAGAAGCAGACAGGAGTACCAGCACGGGAGCAAAGCAATGTACTGCTGTGGACGGGGGCAGCAGCTAAACGCATTTTAGACACCTAAAAACATCCATATCAGTTTAAGTGTACGCTATATTTAGAATATTTTCACCTCTTTACCTTGCCGTCAGACAGATATACAATCCATGTTTCCGACAGGGAACTGAAGACGTTATCGATGCTCTCACCAAAGATACCAGACTCCATTGAAAAAAACTGTAATTTTATGTTGCATAACAATGGAGCGGCTGGTCCTACTGCTGCCTCGATCAGTTAAGCTAAGTTCACACTGCACGACTTTCAAAGTGGTCAGATGTCAGTGCTGTTCACACTACACAACTTGCTGTCTTGTAATCGGGAGTCTTTAAGTCGTTGTGATTTTCACACTACATGACTGACTGGCGACAGGAGGTCACACACTACAAGATCTTTCACCAGGAGGAATCCCCGATGAGGTCAACAAACTACGTTTTGTCACGAAAACACGCGAGAATTACTAATCTATCCTGTTGGCAGATGTTGGAGCTTGTGGATTTTTTGTTTATCAGTTCATCTGGTTGCCTTTTCTCTGTCCATTAGTGTTCTTCTGTACGTTTTTGTACAGTTATGGTTACACACTCTCCCTACACTCGTATTTTGAGTGTAATTCATTTGACAGAAAAGAGACAAAACGCACGATACACAAAGCTGAAGATGAATTTGACTGATAGCATTACTTTTTTTAATTTTCTATAGATATCACCAGAATATTGTTACCATGAATTCTTTTGGCCACGATAATCTGATATTGTGACTGCCCTAGCACTCAACAATGGTCATTATTTAATATAATCTTTTTTCAGTGTAACATCTGTCCAGGGACCAAAGATGAAAAATATAATGTGGGCTAACTGGTGTCAAATAAATTAATAAATAAATAGATGAGGCTTCAACAACATGATAAGACAGGACATTTCTGTTTTTTATCAGCCTCAAAGAAAACAAAATTTCGTAATTAAGAAATAAACAAGTTAGACTGAGTGTGAAAAGTAAATATGTTGAAGGATGAGTTGGTCTTTCATCTTCTCCCAACAGGCATCAGGTGAAGAGAGATGAAGGACAGGAAGAGGAGGACGACCTGAACCAGAGGACGAGCACCTTCATCGCCACCTGCCATCAGTGACTGTGACAGGTTTGATGGAGTATATATTTAGACCAGTGACCTTTGGGAGGTTTAATGGAGGATAACTGACTCATACCGGACTTTGAAACGTTTGAACAAACTGCCAGAACAAAAAAACAGGCTGACGGTTTCCTCGCTGTGGTTCCTCGATGGAGGACAGATGCTGGCAGAAGTGAGGTTGATTCTGGGATATCAAAGGACTTATTGCCTGCGTCTTGTTCCTTCTCCGGAGTATAAACCGCTCAGCGACTCGGATTATAAACTGGGTGGAATCCTTTCTAGAAACAGAGACTGGGATTAGGTTTTTGTACTCTTCCTCCACAAAACACACACATGCACGTATATCCTCTTATTTTTTATAACCTCTCATTTTCTATTGCTGTCTGTTTGTATTTCTGGTATGTTACCTGCTTAAAGAATGGAGGGACACACATCCTCCTGACATGTTACTGATACTAATAAACTATTTATAAGAAAACAAAGTGAGCGTGGCGATCAGAAAACAGCACAAATTACTTGTCAGATTTAAGACTTTATCTAAACCTGAAAGAGGAACTGAGCAGGCTCATGAGTGTGAGAGAGAGATTATCTGGAGGATCATAATACTGAAGCTAAAACCCTTTGAATGTAGAGTAACACACACGCATACAATAGAGGGAATAGAGACAGACGTGAATGCTGTTAACCCGGTGGAATATATATATATATATACGGTATATATATATATATATATATATATATATAAACAGCTAAAAGGTGATTTTTTTCAGTGTTGCTGCAGGGCTTCTGTTGTTATTTCAAACTGAGGAAATGACAATTGACTCAGTAAAGAGGAAGGTAAATGTTTTGAGGGATGACCTCATCCCATGACAACCGCTGGACGGCGTGGAGGAGACGGTGACCTCATATCAAAACACAGCACATCCGTCAGCTGCTCGCCCCAACGTCCATTCTCATTAGTGCTTGTGATGATGATGATGATGATGATGAGGAACTCTCTCTGTTTCACCCTCAATTTTCACAAAACTTCTATTTAGCACCTTCACCATGGAAAAAATCACACGTGATGATGCAGAATGGATTGGTAGTAATACTGCTTAAAGGACCAGTGTCCAGAGACTGACAAGCTAGCTAGCTAATGCCTGCTCTCCTAGCGGCGAGGAGTGAGGCCGAGGGGCCGTGACCCAGCGCTGTCCGCTGTTGGACTCATTTTCTGTAGTATTGTGGAATTAGCAAGGTAGCTAGCTAACTAGCCAGCCACTAAACGAGTAAAATTTAACAACTTAATGCTTCATCCACACACTCTTGTCACACTTTAGGCAAGCACAGTGCTATCGCCACTTTGTTCGGCTCATTTTCTAGTTTGCATGACAGCATGGCGGAATTAGCGGGCTGTTGGCCAACGGCAGCGCTGTAAAGATAAATTGAGGGCGTATAAATCTTTGGATGCCTATAGTTAACTATCCTTCAGTAAAGTCAGTCAAAAAGAGAGTCGTACGATATCGGCGAAGCGTTTCAGAGATGGAGAGAAAGGGTTGCTAATAGTTTAGCCTTCTGCTAACCGCGGCCAACGGCTCACGGCTGCGGTTAGCAGAAGGCTAAATATTAGCAACATTTACTCTCCATCTCTGAAACGTTTTGCCGATATTGTAGCTCGCTAGAGCCTCAAATCACAGTTTGTCATCTCAAAATGTATGTGATATCTGGATCCTGGCACCCAACAGCACAGTAAGATGACATTTTAGATGTGTAACTTTAGCCCACTGCTAGTGTTAGCCTCCAGTCATTCCTTTGTTTTGCCTCCAGCTAACACTGTGATGTCATCGTGACGTCGACACAAAAAGGCTCTTTCGCCCTTGAAGGTTGGATGTGATTAATTATTCACAGACGGATCATCTTGCGTTGCGTTCTTGGTGATTTCCTAGTTATCAGCCCTCACCTGATGCTGAGTATAGTGACTGAGTTTCAATGCTTGTGTTCTTTGAAAGAGGTTATTAGTGGGTTTTCTGATGCTCCAGACAGAGACGTATCTACAGTACATGCTGAAACAGATGCAACTCATTGGAGCATGGAGATTCATCCTGAATCTTGTGAACATATCTGTGATAAAATAATCTAAAGTCAAGCTGTAACATGTTTAGACCAGAACCATCGCTGCTTTGTTTCATTCTGCAACAGTAAAATAATTCTTATGTAACAGCTTCTCTGGTTAAAGAGAAAATTGTAGGGTTTGTTTTTGTGGCGGTGAAGCCGTGGAGCCGAACCTTGTACCCATGAGGCCATTCCAACCCCTGCTGGCATCCCACAGTCCTGCTGCTATGCTGCGGTTCCACGCCGCTCGCAGCCGTCTCAAACAGCTCTTTATGTCTCAGACGTGAAACACTTATTGGGACATGCTTCAACAGCTGACTGCAGTTACAACAAGCAGAGGACAAAACAAATGTTTGTTGGTTGTGGTGGTGAAAAAGCAGACAAGGCAGACAGCCGGGTGACTTCATGCGAGCTTGAGGCCGCTTGGCGTAACTCGCTGGCGTTCTGCTCTTGGAGGAGCGGGTGTAAACCATGCTGGCCAACGCTGTAACCAGAGCGGGCAGTTGGTGTAAATACATAAAATTTATAATTGAGTGGTTCTAGTTGAGCTGCACAAAGACGACAGTGTGCATGAAGAACTAATAAAAAAAAAGCTTTGGTTTTTGGTTCCAATCTGTGAAATCTGCAGCAGCGAGACGCACGCTGCAGATTCATCTGCATGTTCTCAGGATGCAGCTAAATATCCAACATGTGATATAATATATAGTAGTTTAGAGAACGTATAAAAGAGAAATTAAGGAGGATGGAAAGCAATGAAAAGTTGTGTTAGAGGGAACAAGAGACAGATGGGGATAAGACTGTGTAACAAGGTCTGAAAGGTGAGAGAGGAAATGAAAACAGACGTGTGTGTGGGTGTGTGCGTGTCGTGGATTTGTGTGTGAAACACAGAGAGAGAAGCTCCCTCTCTGTAAAGCTCAGATAAGCAGATTAACAACATGCTAGCTAAAATGCTGAACGCTCCGCAGGTCAAGTACAACCTGATATAAGCTGATGGAAGTCAGCTACAGATCTCGGATCAGATTACTAAACCTCCGTATCCCTACACCCAGACACTGAGAAGGTGAAAGCAGATCTGACTATGGGTCAGCAGAGGTTCAATTCATTATTTCAGTCATTTTTCATGCAAAAATTCTCATGTTTCAACTTCTCAAATGGCAGAATTAGCCTCATCTCTTTTCTTTATATCACAGTTAACCTTTGGGTTGGTGGTCAAATAAAACAAGACATTTGAAGACGTCACCTTGGGCTTTGCAAAGTGGTGATTTGCATTTTTTTCAAAACCTTTTGGACACAATTCGAGCTGATGGTGGCAGGAACATGTTGATCGATTGTCTTACATGGACATAATGTGGTGGAATGAATATAGGAATTTCTCAACGAACCGTTGCATTTTACATGTTTTTTCACTCTTTTTCCCCTTAATTTGTCTCCTGCACTCATGTGACCGTGGTGTAGTTAATTCATAGCCTAATGTTAGCTTTGTACTTCTGGCGATTGATTCACACTTCAAAAACCATAAAGGTAGTATTCATCTGTGGAGATTATCTTGCTGTATCAGTATCATAAACGTTTGTTTGCCACAGAGCTTATTTTCTGCAACAATCCAAAACCCAATGGAACAATCCCATTGTGGTTTTGTCGAGGGAACCAGGGCGATGCTAACTTCCTGGTTGGCCTACAAAAATACGTCATCCCTGGAGTATTCTATGGATCCCAGAATATACAAGCTAGCAGGAAGGCAGCAGAAATACACTAACCATAGCCTCCACAGCACCACGACTCAGAAACTGATGATGAAATCTGATGAAGGTCTTGACACCAAATCCCATTGGCTTTTTGTCGAGGGAACCAGGGCGATGCTAACTTCAGTGTCATCTCTGGAGCGCTCTATTCTCATCATCCTCAGCTGTACTTTGTGTTTTGTGCTAATTGGCACGCATGCTAACACACTAAACTAACGTGGTGAACATGGTAAACATACCTGCTGCATGTTAGCGTTGTCATTGTGAGCATGCTCAAAGAAATTTAGCTCAAAGTCTAAGTAAAGCCTCAAAGCTGCTAGCATTCGCTGTAGACTCTTTTGGAGGTTACATAACACCAGTAACAGCTCCCAGTCTACATTATATAACGTGTCTATTGGAAGCTAATGGACACATTATGTTATGTCTGTTATGTGTGGATTTGATCCACTGCTTTGCTGGATGACGTGTGCGAGCCCCGCGTGGTGTCCCATATTCCCCTGTGGAGTTATTTTCCCATGACCACTCATAGTTCTGTTTTAGGGAGGCCACTCACATGCAGGGCTGACCAGGAGGAGGTGTTGGGAGCAGGAGATCTGTAACTGTGGTCTGGGAGTAATCTTCATCACTTTGGCAGTGGACAACACGACTGGGCTAGCGTCCAGTGTCTGAATTTAAGGTCAGTGTATAATGTCATTATCAACTCAACGTCTGTCTTCAGTGATGTCAAACTCAGTCTTGATTAAAACTAAACAGTCTGGTTTTATCTCCTCTCCTCCCTGATCTCCTCCTCTCCTCTCTATGTGTCACAGAGCTGCTTCATGAACTCTCATCTTACCAGATAAACATGTCCTCCTCCCTCCCACCGTCTGACTGGTTCCCACCACTGGACACAGCAGGGACGGAGAGCAGCGGCGAGGTTTGGCATCGCTGGACGAAGATTTACTGCTGTGCTGTTGAGGCTGATGTTCTGGTGCTGGATCCTGTGTAGAGGTTAGACTTATTTCCTATGATGTGAGTGATTCCTGTCCAAAATGAAAAAAACTTTACATTCAGAGAGAGAGAGAGAGGAGGTGAGGTAAGAGGTAGAAAAGGATGTTTCTGACTTCCCGTAGTATTACCTGCTATCCTATGATGCCAATTTTCACATATCCAGCTGGTCCAACCTGATATCACGCCAAAGTGTGTAAAAGACCCACCTCTCCACCAAAGGATAAACAACGAAACAGAAGTACGGAAAACACGTCACAAATGTTCCTAAAAATCACGTCACAAACGTAACATACAAAACAAAACCAAACCGTGGTGTGGTTAAAGTCCTGTGTTTGTTGGACCCATCCACCTCCCCTCCCTCCCTCCATCAGCAGTCTCTATCTCTCTTTTTATTCTACATCACTAGTTCTGAGCGTAGCATATTCACGTTTACATTGCAGTCAGTACAGACTACATGGCGTACACATGACACGCCTAAAGCAAGAACGGCATTGTCATTGCACGCTTTTGTCTTGAGCATTATCGCGTCATTCATACGCCTTTCTGTGAGACCGGTCTGGTTAGAGGTGGAAGAAGTACTCAGATCTACTAATTTACTTAAAGGTCATGACACACCAATCGGATGGTCGACTGTCGGACAGTTTGGGGCCGTCAGTGAGCGTCTGTCTGTCTAGTTTTTGCGGTTCGTCCCGCACTGCCGGCTCTAGTCGGCCCGTGTCTGAGGATTTTTGGCTGATTAAGCGTGTTGAATCGGTAGCGGAGCTCGTCGGTGAGAGAAATCACTCTGATTGGCTGTTCAGCTTAAATGAATCAGTGCACGAGAGGAGAAACGGATGTGAGGAAAGCAAGCCAACGAGAAAAGTGAAGATCAATAATCATTAGTTACTACTTTGTGTTAATGATCTTAATCTAATCTTCTAAGTAACTAAAACATCAGTGTAGTGCAGCAAAAAGTACGATATATTTCCCTCTGAAATGTTGTTGAGTTAAAGTGTAAAGAAACTGGAATTACTCACACAAAGTGAAAGTACCTCAAAATTGTACTTTAGTACTTCAGTAAATGTGTTTAGTGTTGTACATGTTTGTAATGAAGCCCAGCTGTCTCCGAGTCCGTTAACAGCGTGACACCCTGCAGGGTGTGACAGTACGTTCTCGTTGTAATGGAGCGTAACATTCATTTCTACTTGTTGGTTAAAGTCATTTCCTGTTTTCCTCCTGAAGGACCTTCATACACAGAGGACAGATAATACGCTCAAGTTCCACATGTCAAGTTTAGAAGAGAGAGCAGAGAGAGGACGATAATGAGATGCTTGTTGGCAAACTCCTCAAAATGACTGGAAGGAAAAAGAGACAGAGATGTTTGTTTGCAAACTTTTGGATTTCATCTGAAATTTTGATCTTAACCATGTGTTTGAATTTCTACACGATGAACCTAATTTTAACATTCATTAGCCTAAAGCTTAATATGAATTTATGACGCTGACTTTGAAGACAATGATTGTAATTGAAGCCAGTTGATGCTCTCGTGTCATGCAGCGTCATGTAGCCAGATGGGTTTAGTAAAAGTGTATCAGATTATGCAGACTGAGGCGGTCAGTTTGGAGCTCAACAATGACGTCACATGATGAGTTCCCTAGCAACAAATGTCAGGTTTAACAACCGCTGCAGTAAGAAGTCATGATAATGATTTTTTATTTTTTATTTTATTATGTTTTTTAATTTATTTATTTTTATTTATATATTTTTTCTACTTTTAATGGCATATTTATTCATTTATTTATCGAGTAATTTATTTATTTATTCATTTATTTTTGGCATGTTCTGCTCTCCCTATTCAAGAAATAGACGAAGCCAAATCATGCATTCATTTTTAGCTGGAATGACATGATGACCTTGTGTTTGTTCCTACGTGAAGCATTAACCCAGCAGGTCTCCGTCTCACTGCAGCCTTCAGGGCAAACAGCTGCCTGATCGCTATCAAATGTTCCTTAAAACACCCCCTCAACCACACACCTCCTGCTCTGCTATTCACTGTTTGACTTCAGCACAGCTTTTTAAAGTCATAAGCCTCTTCTACACAAACACAAAAAAAAAAAAGCCGCCCTGCTGTCAAGCACTCCAAATCACTCTACAGAATAAACCCCCTCCTCCTCCTCCTCCTCCTCATCGTCGTCTCCATCTCCTGCAGCTCCACCATTGTCTTTGGTCGGGCCGAGCCAAAGGCCTGCTGCTGCTGCTGCTGAGTGTTTGTAGAGACACAAAGAGAAAAGCAGCAGTGTGGCTGAGCAGGGAATAACAACAGAGGGGGAATGAGCGTGGGAGGGGTTAAGTGCTTTTTGATGGACTCACTGGAGGAGGGAGCTGGATTGTTAAAGGATAAAGGTGTGAGAGTGTACGCTCTCTACGCCGGAGTCAAACCCAGCTGATATAATGTCACGCAGTCATATTAAGCCCCGTTTCCACCGCAGGAACTTTCCCCTGGAACTAGGAACCTTTTGAGGAACTCATTGCTTTTCCACCTCAGGGTCCAGGGTCTAAATAAGGGCATTTTCATATTAGATGCGATTGATTCGTACCGTGCCCGAGTACAATTGCTCCCCCCTCTCCGCTCAGCTTTCACATTAGTAAAGTTGTTCCATACCCGAGTACACTTGCGTCATCACTCAGGTGTATTTGTTTATGTTGAGATCAGCTGTTCTAGTAGCGGAGCATCGTAAAACATGTCGTCATTAGTCTTTCCAGCAATCACCTTCTCTGGTTTGGTTGAAATAAACTCTTATTTCACAGTTTGATGAGAAAATATCGTCTCTCTCTCTCTGCCCGCTGGGCGGCTCTCGTTCTTCGGAGGCAGACCATTAAACTAGCTAAATAAAATAACAAACCGACCCCCCTAGAATTTGGGGTCAAGTGTACTCGGATCTGGGTCCGGGTCCCTGATGTGAAAGCACCCTAAGTTCCGTGGACATTTTACCCCCCGAAAAAGGTCCTGGTCCTGACGAGGGGAGAACATTTCTCTTTGTTTCATATAGGGCTGTCAATCGATTAAAATATTTAATCATGATTAATCACATGATTATCCATAGTTAATCACGATTATCAATTTTTATCTGTTCAAAATGTACCTTAAAGGGAGATTTGTCAAGTATTTAATACTCTTATCAACATGGGAGTGGACAAATATGCTGCTTTATGCAAATTTATGTTTATATTCTTATATTCTGTCTGTAAAGGGCAGACTCGTGGGTACCCATAGAATCCATTTACATTCACATATCTTGAGGTCAGAGGTCAAGGGACCCCTTTGAAAATGGCCATGCCAGTTTTTCCTCACCAAAAATTAGGTCAAGTTTGAAGCATTATTTAGCCTTTTTCCTGACCAGCTAGTATGACATGGTTGGTACCGATGGATTCATTAGGTTTTCTAGTTTCATATGATACCAGAATCTTCACTCTACCTTTAAAACTGAGCCCGCTACAATCTAAAAATCACAAGCTGCGTGAAAGAAATTAGTGGTTAAAACGAATTTGCACTAACGTGTTATTATCGCGTTAACTTTGACAGCCCTACATGTAACATTAAACATCTTCCTCAGAGAGCTGTGACTCTCATCTAACCTATTTTACAGGAGCCGTGCGCTGAGATTAATCCCGATGAAGTCACATGTAGCTGTGAGCAAAGTCTGTGTATCGTCGTTATTTTTATGTTCTCTCTCTCTTTAATCCCTCAGCGGTTGAGTTCTCATTTACCACAAAGCCATTAAGAGTCATTGTGATACCAGAGGAGAGCATGAAAGATCATATTTATCTCCTCTGGAATATTTATATATTTTGAGGATGAATATTACTGTACATGTGAGACCTGCCGCTCTCTTGATCCCTTTCATATGCAGCACATCTACGCATGTACATTTCTAACTGCTGCACACTGTGGCGACTCTATTAAAGGGTCATAGTGAATAAAAAAAAAATGCATTTCCTTTGGCATTATAGTCACCTAATTAGGCACCTTTTATCTATTGTTTTTGTACTTTTATATAATATAGAAAAAGGAAATGGATGTGTTTCGCTCACAAAATAAATCAATAAAATAAAAATGACTTCCAGTGGGAATTAAACATTTACACTTCATTAGAAGGGAAGTTTGACTTCGTTTCATGTTTGCTTGACTCCCAAGAATTACATTATGAGAAAACCTAATTTATTCTGAAGAAACAATTGGCTGTATATTGTTGAGTAAAAGCAACGGGAGGAATCTCTCTTTAAAAAACTAGAACCAGATTGATGAAATCCATTTGCTGCTGTAACAAGAGGATTAGCTGGAGTTTGCATGCAGGAATGAGGTCAGTTTATGAACTCTGCGAGGCTCAGGAGATGATAATCTGGGGAATTATGGAGAGTGGGAGACACAAAGTTGACAAGAAGTTTAAAGAATGGAAGATAGTGGTGCGCTCGGCTCACTAAAAAGCAGAGTCACTCCCTCAGGCAGGAGCCATGTGAAGGTTATAATGAAATACCTTCAGTAGTTACGTAGCTCGCTTGTGACGCAACACGGGGAAAAGCATTTTTGAATGACATCAATTTTGTACAGATGTTCACGGTTCCCAGAGGATGAATCCTGATGATGTTGGTGAACTTTTCCTCCCTCACCCAGATGAGGTCAACATTTAAGATAAGATAAAACTTTATTTATCCCGACGTTACATTTTTTTTTTATTGAAATCATCTCAATAACTTTGCCATGAAATTTGGTTCAGACATTCAAGTCCTCCTCAGGATGCACTGTAAGAACTTTGGTGATCCTTTCACTTTTTTTATGCGGCGCCATCATCAGGTGAAAAGTGTGATTTTATGCATGTCAGCATAACAGTAGTCTTGTAATAGTGTGTTCACACAAAGAGCGAAGCAAACTTTTTGCATGGCGTGACTACATACAAAGTCAATGCAAAGAGGCAAATGAATGACGTGAGTGGCGCAACGCCAACACGCGAAATTTGTGTATTTAAAGGAGTTGAAATATTTCAACTCAAGCCAGAAATTTGTGACGCTGTGACGTGAAAGCCTATCAGGGTTGAGATTCTCCTCCTGTCGTCACTGACGATGTTGAATCAGAAATGGAGGAAATAAATATTGTATCTGTCTGTTTTCACCTCGCTTTACTCGCGCGAGTTGGACCGGCGGTATCATTTGTGTTCATTCGCTCTAGACGCGCCGAAGACGAGAAGGAGCTTGTCTCCATAGATACCAACAACTTTTCTTTCCACCATCAACCATGGAAGAAATAACCACTGTTGCTGCGTTGTACATGTTGTGGAAGTCCCAGATATGTCAGAAAACCAATAACATCACCCGGCGGCGAGCTGTATTCACATACAGTGCAATTGCACTGATTGTATCTAGCAAGCCACACGTCGTTACTGCAGTATGAACCCAAAATAAACAGATTGTGCTGTGATTTAATTGCAATAAACAGATCAAAATTATGCTGAAATAACTACATAATGATGCCGATCTGTAGGAAGTCTGAATTCATGCTTTGTCAGGTCTGTCTGCAAGACGACAAGCAAAACACTTTTAAAATGCTTGTTTTCTGAATGGAGTTTGGATTGATCAGTGCCAAGCTCTACCAACACTTAATATAAAGTCATCTCGGCATAAATATGGCAGTGACATTGTTGTTTCTACCATAGACAGTCTGGTTTATACAGATCCATTTCTACACAGAGTTTGGTCCGGTCTCTGTACAGACATGTACTATTGTAGCTCTGGGTGACGTCAGTGATGACAGGAGGAGAATCTCGTTGCTGGTTGGCGCAACACAGCGTCACGCAAATTTCTCGCTCAAGTTGAAATATTACAACTCCCGCGAATACGCAAATGACTCAAATTTTGCATGTCGCATCATTCCCGTCTATTTGCATTGACTTTGTATGCAATCGCGCCGCGTGAAAAGTTATCTTGGCGTTTGGTGTGAACGTACCTTTAGTGTTCTCTCACTATTGTGTAACTGTTGCTCAGTGTGGTGATGCTCTTCAGTGACAGCTGCTTGTTTTCACTGCTGAATTGAGCTGATTTGAGTTATGGAGCTCTCTGAGTAGATCCTAAAACTGAAGAGAGAAAGACGTCAATAGGCTGAGAGAGGATGGATATAAAGGCGGGGGGAGATGATAGTAAATCTGGTTTTATCATTGAATGAACATTAACAGACCAGGCACATGTTTCAGTGAATGAACCAGCAGTCAGTGACAGTTTGACCACTAACAGGCATCTTATTTAGTCCCTCTTAGATCAAGAACCGGATCCTCAAAGACAGCAACATGAATTCATCCACATTTAAAAAAAACACAATGAACACAGTAAAGAAGTTTTTAAAGCACCAGAAGAGGAATCTGGGTGAGACGTCCCGCAGCTACACACCACCAACATAAAAGAAATAGATAGCCATCACATGACTGAAGCCAGTAAATATGCTTCATTCAAGTCTGCATAAAGGAGGTCTGACTTCAGAGAGGAAGCCACGCAGTGATCTACAATGACTTCCCTCTTTATTACCCATAAACCATCCCTTTCTTTCTCTGAATGTGGAGCGCAGAGCACTTTCCCTACACTGGCAGACCCACGTGTTGATATTCATGTTCATTCTGTTGAATAAAGTCGCAACAGAACAGAAAAACTCACTCTTTCACATTCCTCTCTGTATTTCTCCTCCCATGAAAAAAACGTGTGGTGATTCACAAGAAAAGTTTGACTCAGTGGTGGTTATTATTATTTCTTATTACACGGCGTTGTTGAATACCCGATCTTACCCGACTATTAGGGCCGCATTGATGGAAAAAAAAATCTGAGATTTCGAGAATAAAGTCATAACTTTACGAGAAAAAAAAAGACATTTCCTCCTCCATAAAAGAGTCAGTTTCCCCGTCAGGTCTGTGAGGTTCTTTCTTCAGAATAAACACAGTTTCTTGAACAATCTTTTCAAGGTCCTGATACTTAATATGATAATGTGATGCTTATGTGCCAAAAGATGAATTATTTGGTTATTTGTGAAACCTAAACTAAAGTATAACTTCACAAGATGCTCCACGTTCCTCATTTTCACACAGGCGGCATGCTGCTCTATTTCATCTCTAAAATAAAACACGTCAAATTACTACTTTATAATATTATGACTTTATACTCATAATATTACGACTTTTTTCTCATAAATTTCTGACTTTATTCTCGTAATATTATGATTTTATTCATCTAAATCTCAGGTTAATTTTTTTTCCCTGAATGTGGCCCTAATACTCCGTCATACCGTCGTACGTTTCTGATTGGTCAATCACGGCATTCTACGGTCTGCTATTTCTTTATAACAGACCGTTGCTATGGGCGCAGCTCTGATGTCGGACTCTGGCGGACTGTTTTCGTGTCAAATTATTGATTTCTTCAGTAAGTAGCCGTGTAATGAGCGGGATAATGTACAGCTAGCGGGTCATTGTTGTGAAAGAAACCCCTTCAGAGCACTGAGAGACCGCTTCAAAACCGTACTCCACAGACCAATAGGTGACGTTACGGTGACTACGTCTACTTCTTATATACAGTCTATGATGCTAACTCTCTAAACTAAGATGCTCAACATGGTAGACGTTATACCTGCTAAACATCAGCATGTAAGCATTGTCATTGTGAGCATTTTAGCATGTTGACGTTGTCATTTAGGTCTGAATACAGCCTCGCAGTCTTGTTAAAAATGAAACATGACTGTAGCTGTAAAATGACAACAATGATGAAGGCAGAATTAGAGAAGATGAGACAAAATGAGAGGCGCTGGAAACATGCAACTGAGTTCATCAATCAGCCAAGAAGAAAGCAACCGCTGCTCTCCTGCTGCCTCCCGAGGAGCTAGACGGTTAATAAGAAGGAGACACAACGATAAGAGGTGATTCACTGGTTTTCCCCTCTGCGTCCACGTCGCGCCTCCGCTCCCGACCTTTGACCCACAGCCTCTTGACCTCGGCTTTGTCCGGCCGTCAGGTGCCAGCTTGCCTTCCGCAGGGATCGGGATTCCTTCAAGATGCTCTCACCGGAGGGGGTTCGGTATTGTCTCTGCTGGACAAAGAAAGAAATATCACCAATCACACTCCCGTGGCCATGAACAGCACTGCTGGTTTTCATCAGGACTCTTCCCTTCTCCCATCTCAGATCACATGTCTGTCCTGGCATGATGACTGCCAGACAATCTCAGACAAAGACATCAAAACATTTGGAGGAAAATATGAAATCTTTGTGCCTCCCTCTTCCCCTCCTCTTTGATTTGTAACATCTTGTCAGAGATCAAAGTGCTGCCGCTCTCATGCAGAGATATCAGTCTTTTTAAATCTGTTGCAGGTTGGCTTTGGTATGGCTGTCCTCCCCAACAGGAATTCATATCACACACGCCTCCTCCTCCTCTCCTTCTGTTCTTCATCCCTCTCTCATCACGATACATAATAACAGCATCAAGCCAGGGGGACGGAGTCGAATCATCCCGACTTCAAAAACAGAAGATATCCATCTTGGCAACAGTGAATTTACTCCTTGTTTTCATCCTCCTTTCTTTCTCCACCTTGCTCTCTCTACTGACCAGAGGAGCTCAATATGTGAGATCAAACAGGAAGTGAGGAGCAAATTGTCTCTCTGTCTCCTAAACTCAGAGAGGATTAAGGCCAGGAGACATCTGAGGAGCAGTCATAAAGTGTGTTCATGCCTGCCGGGTGTAAAGAGAGAGAGAGAGAGAGAGAGAAGAGAGGAGCAGTGAAGATGCCAGTTAAAGGCCCAAACACACCAACCCGACATCGAAGAACTAGCGGCGATGAAGGCCGACTGTTGCGTCACCTCACGTCGCCTTTGTTTTGGCCGACAAGTTGCACCTGAACACACCGCAAAGACTACAGCAGACAGCTAGTTAGCACGTACGTTCTCCGCTGTCGATTCAACATGCTGAATCGGCCGAAAACCTCCAACACGTTTTACACGGGCTGCCGTCTGGCTGCTGCTGCACCGAAGAGACGCACCGCCGCACGCTACACCGGAGGACGGATAGACATGTCGCTGAGGTCTGCTGTTTAAAATACCGTTTCGGGACGTTTTGAAGGTGCTAACACCGGCTGCTCTCGCCTCAGCTCCCAGCACCGACACTGCACCGGGCTGCACTGTGACTTTTCTCTTGTTTTCTGTTGGGCTGAAAGTTGTGTCGCTCCCCATTCGGACCTGTTGAACTACAAGAAGAGATTTTATTGCTTCAACACATTAGTTGTTTTTGGAGTTGTTGTTCCAACTTTGAGTGTTCATGTGAGTTTTCCCAGTCGGTGCAGCACAAATGCCCTTTCTAGCGATGTTAATGAACATGATGCATGTACAAACAGATAAACCAAACCAAAAATACAACCTCCTTGGCGGAGGTAACTAACTGTATGCTGACCTGATGTTAGCAGATGTGTTTTCTTGTTGAAATGTGATGGTGAGTGACGGGTTGTTTGTGGGTTTAGCCAGGCAGCTGCTGTCGCCTCTTCCTGTTACAGCGTACTGGCACTGAATCCTTTAGTGGTGGTAGAGTACCGGACCGTACAGGCCAACTTTCACCCCTGTTACTAACTGCAGGAGCCGGTGGGTGGAACTCTGACCTCTATGAAGAGAAGTATGTGTGGAGGGTGAATGCAGACATTTACCTCAAGTTACCATTTTGCTGTTCAGGTCAACAAATACATCTTTTAGCTCAGGATATCAGCCTCTTATTGGTGTCTGTTGTAACATTTTTAGGAGGCTCTCTCAGCTCACATGGCTTTCCTTTACCTGAAGTTAAAATGTCTTTAGGTTTACATATTGGTAAATTGTAAGTGGATGATCATAATCCTCTTCATCGCCTTCAATCTCAGCTCTCGGTGATGTTGTCTCTCTCGACGGCTCTTCTCCTTCTTCAAAATGACTCTTTATCTTTTTATCTTCGCCGTAATCCCTCTCTCATCTCCACTCAGCCTCCTCTCCTTCAAACATCTGGAGACATTTTAGGGCTGCCTCCACAATTTGAATTTATGAGGCTATTTTTCATGCAGCACTTTACATTAGAGGAGATCTTCTACTTCAGTCCTCTGCTGAACTGATTTAGGCCAGCGGCTCGATAAAAACAGTTTATATTGAACAACTTCAAGATAATACTTATTAAAGGAACAATTAAAACTCCTAAGACGATAAGTCAGTGCATCATATTCAAACTATTATTGGAGGGAAGTGTTGCATAAACTGATCATTTTGCCAAGTGAGATTTTATAAGTGACAAAACAAAATAAGTTATACTGTATATGTTATTGATATTTTCCTTCTCATGCTAAAACAAAGTCACTCATAAGTCTCATGCAACGATCGAACGCCCAGTTGGAATGATTACATTAAAACTTTAGAACAAAAAACTGAATGAAACAATTCAAATAAATATCGCCAGTAAAAAAGAAAACAACGAGGAGCTTATATATATTTTATATTAACAATGCACAAATTGACTGTGTAAAATGTCTGAAAGATGTCGCTCGTAGTGATGAACCTAGAGAGAATTATCATCCGACTCTGCAGTTAAATATTTAGCATCTTTCAGTTGGTTTTGGTTTTTTTACGGCCCACGACTTTACTGCTTTGGTTCAGTCTCACCGCTCTCATACTGTAAGTAAAGTTTCCAGACACAGCAGGCAGCTGTTTCTAGTTAAAAACTCTGATTAAACCCACTGTACTCTTCCTGTCTAGCACCAGACGACTCAGCAACAAAACATAGTGGAGCATTTAGCAGCTAAAGAGAGTTCATAAAAGAGAACTGAACAGAGAGCGTTATATTCATCAGGTGGACAGAAAGAGTGAACGCTAACGTTGCTCTGTGTCAGCTAGGCAATTGTTCGCTAAAGGCCCGGACACACCAAACTCCCGACATCAAAGAACTAGCGGCGATGAAGGCCGCCTGTTGAGTCGCCTCACGTCGCCTTTCGTTTTGGTCAACAAGTTGCACTTGAACACACCGTAGAGACTACAGCCGACGGCCAGTTAGCACGTACGTTCTGGCGTTCGTGGCTCTCCTTTTGTTCCTCCTCTTTCTCATCTTCAGTTGGGCCTCAAATCACGTACGCTGGTTTTATCCACGACATCTGAACGTTTGAAAAAGCCCATAGATACTGTATAGATTACAAGTGTTCTTTTTCCGCTTCTTTTACTTCCGCTTTGTTTCTTCGTCTCTTTCCGTTAGAGTCGGCACGGGAAGTGCAATGCTGTCTCCCGCGGTTAAAAACAACAACTCTTTTGGTCTTTGCAGGCGGAAATGATGTCTGTGTTTATTTGCATATAGAGCGGGGGAAGTGATCCGATCACTGAGGACGCATGTTAATACCAGGTCTGAACAGGGCCTTTGTTCCACGCCTCTCTTAACTTCTTTCTGTTTTGTAGTTCGGAGCAGCAGACGCTCACAGTTCTGTACTTTTTGTGTTAACACTGCGCGCTAAACAATAAATGTCAGAGCTTGCCTGACTACATCGGCAGTCTTGTTGCCTCCCTTATCCCTAGACACCTACAGAGTTGTAACACTCATTTTCACACTTGGTCAAACAGGAGGAATTATGGGTAGGACTTAACCGTGTCACGACAACAATTCAAACTGACGGGGGAAAGTGTTGTCACATCAACGCCCAACCAGCCGGCTTGACAGCCTCCTTTTCTTCTGTCTTTAAACGTCCGTTGTTCTTCTTCCTGGCCATGGAGACTTCAGTCAGAACAACACAAGTCAAGTGTGCGATCACATCTTCACCTGTTGACAAAACAGATCAGAGAGAGTAACATCCTGCCAAGTCTTTGTGTCTTCAACTGTGTTTGTCCTCCCCTCACCGCACATCTCTCATCCCTCGCTAATGGAGCCGCGCCAGGCACCTTTCCCAATGATGAAAAGGAGCTTTGGTCCCAGAGAGGAGAAGGAAGGGAACACAGAGACCTCAACTCTGCAGTCTGTCTCTTTGTTTTTCACTTTTCCGTAAAGGTGTTTGCTCTGTTGTTTGTCGAATCTGACATGACCTCAGGAACCTCTTCCTCTGTCGACAATGAGCTGGTCATTCTAGCCAGAGGCTGCACTCAGGTGGGCTGTTGCCCCGCATGGTTCACCTGTCACCTGAGGGGAGGGTGGGGGTCAGACAGGACCGGCCTGCAGCAGGACCGCGGTGTGAACAACCAGCAGGACTCTTTGTTAGAGAGCTGATGGAGCAGATAGACACTTCCTGGGAAACGGATGGTCAGAGGTGTGGGAGTGGTCTCACATGAACACTTTTACAAACAGAGAGCCGAAGTCACTCTTCTTCCGGTGGACCACCATGGGACCTTGTTTTGGAAAACAGTAACAGAATATTGATTCATATTTGATCAGCGCTGCCTCGTTTGACCGTTTGATCGAAGTTTGCAAGTGATTGACTCGTGGCTCTCAAAGACGGCAGCTGAACGGCAGACTCCAGATCAGCTCTGATTGGTTGTTTTCCTCCGGTCTGTGAAATCTTGCAGATGCCAATAGGAGCACCAGAGGACACAGAGGAACATGATTTTTTCCAGATTACCTGTTTCATGCTCTACTGTCAGGATATAGTGACCGTTTTAAAAAATAACTTTTTAAAATCATATTTGCTCCATTTCTACCGACTGCAGCTTCAAGGATCTCCATATTTCTTTGTACAGCAGTTCATCCAGTTGCTCTGGAAGCTATTTATAACATCATTATTATTTTTGGGCTCCACTTCTCTGTGCTCTGAAGAAGGCCTTGTGTTGCCAAACTGTCTGCTGATGTCATACATATTATGCTGCGTATCTGTCACTGTATAGTGAATCTATATTTCTATATATTCTCAATGCAGTTACAAGCAAATGTATTGTGTGAGGGTGAAGTTCACACATAGAAATCTCCAACGTCAACCCCAGCAGAGCTCTGCGGACTGACTGTGTGTGAATATGAAGCAGGCTGAAAACAAACGTGGAGCCGACGTGATTTACTGAACGTAGCAGTTTAAAAGTATTTGATGAAGTCCATAACTACCTACCGTTGGGAGTCTTTATGAAAAACAGCTTGAGAAAGCACATTAGTGTTCATTAATAGTGCAGGTACAGCATGTTCCCAGGATCAGGATGGAGCCGGGTTAAGTTTGGCCTGGTTAAGAGTCCTGGGACCGGCCCAGTCCACACAGTCTCTGAGTGGGTGGCCTCGTCCAGATCTGCACATGGTTTCATCTCCTTTATGCATGAACATACAACAGACACACAGAACATACACTGTGTTCCACTTATTGAGGGGCTTTTATCAGTTAATATGAAAATGTTTTCCCAGCGGAAACCACAAAAATGCTCCTTCAACTGGAAGTCCAACCGGCAACCGCTTTGAACGATCAGCCGCAAGACGTCACAGCGCCGTTTACAGAGCTTCAGGGCAGATTGAGAGGGATAAAGTTTGGTGGAGTGATAGAGGGCTAAAAACAGAAACAAGGAAGGAGGGAGCTGGGCCAGCGGAAAGATAATGACTTTCCATGAGGTTTTCATTCAGTCTATGAACTATTTTTATTTAAAGGTCGACTCCATCTGCATTTTTTTCCCATTTTTTTCCAAATGGAAACGTCTACTCAGCCGCTAGCAGAAAGCAGTGACGTAGGCTACCACGGTTAGCTAATCAATAAGGTTATGAACAATGTGAACGCTAGAACTAGCTGAGTCTACGTTAGCTGTGCTAAGTTTGGAAATAACTGAAAGGGTTAGTTCAGATTCATTTGAAGTGGGGTTTTATGTATACTCTGTTCTGAGAGGTAAAATTACTGTTTTTGTGAATGGAGTCTGGTGGCTTTGAAGAGAGCGATATAACGGCTTCAGTTTGCCAGCTAAGGTAAAGCTGCTGTGGATGGGAGCAGCAGAAAAACTAATTTTAGACACCTAAAAAAATCAACATCAGTTTAAGTGTACGCTATATTTAGAATATTTTCACAGCTTTACCTCGCCATCAGACAGCTCTTTCTGACGGGGAACTGAAACTGTTATATCGATGCCTTCAAAGCCACCAGACTCCATTCACAGAAACAGTAATTTAATCTCTCAGAACATGGGAGTTTCTGGTCTACCGCTGCATCGATCGGTTAATCTGTTTGTGTTATTGTGTGACTTTCTGATCTGAACTAACGTGGCGTCCACAGCAGTACGTTAGCTTAGCTTCCTGCCGGTACTCCTGTCTGCTTCTCCAAACGTGGAGCACGCCGACCGCCATCTAAGTTACTGTATGTAACGTTAATACACCGA
>CAKAOH010038383.1:0-18441 GCA_916701665.1 Sebastiscus tertius
TGGGTACCCACGAGTCTCCCCTTTACAGACATGCCCACTTTATGATCATCACATGCAGTTTGGGGCAAGTCATAGTCAAGTCAGCACACTGACACACCGACAGCTGTTGTTGCCTGTTGGGCTGCAGTTTGCCATGTTAAGATTTGAGCATATTGTTTTATGCTAAATGCAATACCTGTGAGGGTTTCTGGACAATATCTGTCATTGTTTTGTGTTGTTAATTGATTTCCAATAATAAATATATACATACATTTGCATAAAGCAAATAAATAAATAATAAATCTCCCTTTAAGGTACATTTTGAACAGATACAAAATTGTGATTCATTTGCAATTAATTTTTTTTAAACAATAATATACTGTGTATATATATATATATATATATATATATATATATTATTGTTATTTGGATTCTGTAGGTTTTCTAGGTTCATATGATATCTGTACCTTAACTCTAGCTCTTAAACTGAGCCTGCAACAGCCTCTGGAAGTCAGTAAAGTCAGTCGTAGACGCCCTCAAGGAGTCTAAGAGGATCATCTACAGAGTCCTGCACTGTAGATGATTTTCTACTAAATATACCCAATGTTTGCTGCATGATGAACACCAATTGAGGGGTGTACAGTAGTTTTTATTTACCTTTATCATATAAGTATTAAAGTTCGTATTAAGTCAACGAAAGTCAACATCGGGATCGTGCTTGTGCTCGCTCTAAATAGACATGAACGAGCATCGCTCAAAACAGTGAGGCGACACACGTCAGCTAAAACCACAGTATCACTCTTTATTTCAGCTGCTTGGCAGTAAGAGAAATGTTATCGCCTTCCGAATGCACCCGCAGGGAGACACCGGCACCCGGTCGGAGACGATAACGTTTCTCTCTGCGGAACCCCGTCACTTCACAAGACACGGGAAACCTCTGTTGGTCTGGAGGAGCTGCAGCAGTTATTTCTGACCAAACGTCCACTGAACATTCACTAGATATTCTCAGAGCTAAACTAACTCTTCTGCAGTGTGGAGTGAGCAGCATGCACGTCTAGAGCTGGAGTGAGAATGAGCGTGGTGTGTGAATGAAGGCAGGCAGGCAGGCAGAGGAGCAGAGGAGCAGAATACAGCAGAGACTCCGGTCCTGGAGACCAAAGCTACGGTCTCCCCTGCGTCCTCCGACCACGGCCAACACTGTTTAACAAACAAGCTTCACTAGATACAACCAAGAGGTTTTGGTGCTTCCGTGTAGTTTGTGTTGGAGTCTGAGTCTGAACAGCGGAGACACACGCTGCGAGCATGTGCTGCGAGCATGGGACACCGACCCGGTAGATTTAAAAAAGTTACAAACAGTCCATTTAAATGAAAATAACATATGTGTGTATCCGTCTGCTGTTCCTCGACCTTCACCGTGTTATCACAGATTTTTCCCCGGCAGCTTTGAAGGAAGAACATAGTTTCCAAGAAACAGCCAGAGGCTCTGAACCGATCTCTGCCTGCCCCCACATGTCCGGGCCACGGGCGATAAGTGTCTCTTTATATCTGCAGGACAATATTTGTGTGTGTTTGAGTTTGAGAGAATGCATTTGTTTGCCTTGGAGAAGTAGCTTTAAGTAGCATCGACTGAAACAGTATACACCCCCCACACCTTTCCAGAGGTAAAAGCCCAGATGAGTCACCGCGGGCGCTGCACTTCAACCAGATTCAGATGAGTGCTGGAAACCAAAACAAAGACTTAGACAAACAATATCTCAGGTTTCCCCTTTGTGAGCTCATCGGACTATAGATGACTCATCTGCCAGCCACATTAGCGTGCGGGATGCAAAGGTGGAAAAGTATGGTCTCTAACTCTTGACTCTGTAATTGATTTTGAATTATTGTGTATTTCTCTCGTTGTTTGTTAAGAGACATGAGTTACTTTGCTGGTCTGTAGTGGGGCTTTTAAGACATCGCTACCTGCCCTACAGGTAGACGATCCTGACCAACTTTACTGTCTTTCAGAGACTGCAGCAGGTTCAGAGCTAGATATCATATGAAACTAGAAAACCTAAGGAACCATGCCATGCTAGCTTGTCGGGAAGGAGATTAAATAACGCTCCAATATCAGGCTAAATATTGGTGAGGAAAAACTGTCATGGCCATTTTCAAAGGGGTCCCTTGACCTCTGACCTTATGTTATGTGAATGTAAATGGGTTCTATGGGTATCCAGGAGTCTCCTCTTTACAGACATGCACACTTTATGATAATCACATGCAGTTTTTTGAATGCAGTATAAATGTGTTATATTCACCTGTTCTAAAATAATGTGTTTGAATATTTCTGCATACTGGGGTCCATAAACAGTCTTTGAATTACATAAATTGATATGTAAATAAATACATATCACTGTAAAGCTGAGACTCTTGTGGATCCAATGAGCCCAACTGTATTCATGTGTGATGATGTTAGTCCCCATAGGAGACATTTCATTGTAGTGAAACCTATTTTTTTAAAACTTGACCTCACTGTATAAAATGACCTGTGGTGACCTCTAGGATAATCACAGCCTCATGAAACTTTACAGCCACAAACTAGAGACCTAGAGCATTCAGAGGATGGATGGATCAGACTAGAGACCTAGAGCATTCAGAGGATACTTCTATCATAATGCTCTAAACCTTTATACACTTTCACAATTTATTTTAATGAATGAATGAATGAATTAAGTCAGATCTTGACACAGTGTTGTCTCAAATTAATCTTCAGGTTCCCAGCTTTCAGATGATGTATACCACTATCTACTGTTGACCTGCTATCTCCCCCTAGAGACCCCATGTACCCCCCTAAAAAAAACACAACAACGGAAAAAGGTTAATATAGATTTCAGCCAAAAGTTTATATTGAGCTGACCTACAAACCTGCACACACACATACTGTACAATGCCCACCCACAGGGAGGGAGAAAAGGCCCTTTGGTGCTGTTCTTACAGTTAACTGTTAGCTGTCAGAAGGCCAGTTAAACCTGCAGACACACATCCATTCCCGGCGGCAGCAAAAGAAACAAAAAGTGTCTTGTGCAGATCTGTTGTTACCTAAGGGTGAGGATAACTCCAGCTGCAGTATGAGAGACCCTCCCTCTGGCCTGACTGCTATTAAAGCTCTTGTTTATCCATCAATATGCATCCAAGAAGAGCACCGGCTTACATAAATCACATAATAGGTGTTTATGGTGACAGTAAATGCCTTCTTTATCTGTTCCTCCTATATGTGTGTGTGTTTGTGTGGAGCAACTAGAGCCCCGTTTCCACTGCAGGAACTTTCCCCCCGGAACTAGGAACCTTTTGAGGAACTCATTGCGTATCGACCGCAGGGACCAGAGTCTAGATTAAGTTCCGGGGACTTTTACCTACCAAAAAGGTTCTGGTCAGAAGGTAGTACTTTCTGAAAGTGCAGGAACTTTCTGGGTGGAGTTTACGCTTCATTCATAATCAAGGAACTACTCTAGTATCGTTTTAGGACCATTTTAGGACGACTTTTCTCTTTGTTTGATAACATTAAAGTCGGCTTCCCGACTCATTTAAAAAAAGAGAGAGAGAGAGAGATTGCGAGGGCGAATGTTAGAAGAGACAGACAGCGTGATGTAGCTGTGAATGACAGAAAGAAAAGTTATTTTCTGATTGTTTCAAGGTGGTTAGATTCTGATGCACAAATAAATAACCATCAAACACTCAACAGAGGAGACAGACGCTCTTAGATTCATTTTCCTCCTCTGCCTTTCATTCATTACATCCAACGTGCATCAGTAAATATACGCAGCAGTACATGTCGTTGTTGCAGTGAGACGGAACCTTTTTTTTTTTTCTAAGGTTTATTTTTTCCAGCGTGTTTTTTAGAGTAAACAGACGGACACACTGAACGTCAGGCTGCAGAGTGTGTTTACGCTGTCACCACCAGCAGCCATCGTCACATGTTATGTCGCTTTTTCACACTTCAGCGGACTCATTTGCCGAATCTTTGCAGGTCTTTAGACCGCGGTGGAAACGCAGACAACAGTGGGCTGAAGGAACCTTTTAGTTCCTTAAAAAGTAGTTCTCGGGACTTAAAGGTCTCCCAGGAACTTTTGGTGGAAACCCGGCTAAGTTAATGCGCAATTCGGCACGAGTCCCCTCCTCAGTCCTGCTGTCACGCTGCCTCCCTCTGAGAGTCAGTCCTCCAGCTGCTAACTGCTCCGGGTGAAAGGACCTGATCTGAAAATGAAAGGATGGAAAGCAAGAAGAGGGGCTGTAAATAAAGGGGGGGTGGAGGGGTGGTTAGGGGTCTGGAGCCATGTGTGTGTGTGTGTGTGTGTGTGTGTGTGTGTTCATGCATGCATGCCCGAGTGTCCTGTTGTTCACCTTTGAGAGGAGGAGTGAGGCGGTATCAGTACTGATAGGGGTCGGGTTAAGGCTTTGTGTTGGCTGCCATATGCTCCTCTGAGGGTCAACAAAAAGACAAATACAGCCACACACTCACACACACACACACACACACACACACACGCAACACCTCTTTGAAGTGATGACACTGACCGATGTGCTGTGTCAGTTCACCGAGGGCTCTTCCTGATTTAACCCCGCGGCGGATGTGAAGGTCTCTAAACGTGAGGTCACACATAGTTAACCTCCTCTTTGCCAGCTTTTAGTCGTCCTCTTACGTCTTTGTTGATCTGTGACCACTTCCTGTCGTGTTTCAGGACTGAGCCACATGTCAAGGACGGGATGATGGTGGCACGTCATAGTATCACATGTGGCTCTGCTGCAAAGACACAGATGCTGTATGCAAAGTCTCCCCTGTGTTGTTGTGTCGTTGTATTAATGTGGCTGTATTTACTCACTGGCAACACTTTTCATTAGATACAGTGTAATGTTGATGTTAACATGCTGGGAACTGGCTGATAAGTCTCGTCGCTATCGATGACCCCTCTCACGTACTAGCAGTCATGTGATCCGTTGTTTAAGAAGCAGTATCTCAGAATGTGAAGTGGTACTTAAGTACAGTGTGTGAGAAAATGTCCTAATCTCTCAGAGGTAGCCTTTTATTTAATCTAACCCTATAGTGTAAAAAGGGTTTGGTTTTGAAAGTGTAGAGGCAGTGATGATTTTTGCAGACAGCCACTTATCAGAGCTGCTGTTTGTCACTGAATGTGTAATCCAGCTTTATTTTGTGACAGGACAAACAGCCTTTTGTCAGCGGTGCATTAAACTCTGAGTGCTTTGGTGATCTCACTACTTTGTGTGCTCAGGTGTGATTATCTATCTGGAGTGGGACAAATCGCTGACCTAGATCTCTGACAAAAATGTCCTGGAGAGGGTGGGGGGGCGGAGGGTTGTTATACATGTTAGTTAAAGTGTTGGTTTCAGACCCACAGTGAAGTCTAAAGACTCTAATAGTATAGAGCAGCTTTGAGTTGAACCATCTAGATTTAGCGATGGGATCAGCCTTGCTCGGACCACCTTCGAACTCGGCCTTCATTTTGATCTCAACTACTGTAAACACCTGTATATTTCCTGACTGTGTTGTGTGTGGTTGTGACTCTATCGTGGTCTCAAAATCTGTCCTGTACCTGGCAAAGTACTCCATACCTCCTCTGTGGTAGTTCCTGCTACTGTAGGAGTCTGCAGGAACACATTTGTCCATGATGACAAACACACACAGACTCACAAGGTGAAAACAATACTAGCGTCGCTGTCGCCGCTGGTAACAACCAAACGAGACTACATTTTCTGCTTGTCCTGTCAGAGTGAAATGGAAAGAAAACAACTTCACTAGCTGATGAAGAAAGGCCAGGCATTATTAAAGGAGCTAAAAGGAAAGAGGATATTGGACTCACATCTGTCTAGTAGCTGGAAACATAATTCCAACAGGAAGATAATGTGTCTGTTATGTGTAAGAAGTTAATGCAAATTTGTTTTAACGCTACTAATTTCTTTAACACATTAACGCAACTTGCGATTTTTCGGTTGCAGAGTGATATACTGTACATACAGTACATACGGTACATTTTGAACAGATAAATATATGTGCGATTAATTTGCGATTAAATATTTGAATCGATTGTCACCCCTGCAAAACATCTTTTGCTCAGGTGGCTTTTTTCTGTGAAAGGATGCAAAGTCTTGGAACTCGCTACCTGATCACTTGAAATTTGCTGCAAACTTTACCACTTTTAAGAGAGCAACCACATCGTGTTTAATTCAGCGACAAACCTGTACTCAGGTCTAGCTTTTAAATGTGTGCTTTGTTGTATCTATTTATTTTTCCTGTACTCATTCACGTTTTAATTTCCTTCTAGGGACAGGTGTTGCAAAGTAGCATCCGCTATAAGCACTATGATACTTCAACTATCAGATAGCTGTTTTGAAGTTGTCTATGTACATTATATTGGTCCCTATCAAATAAACCATGAAATGAAATGAAATAGTCCCTCTGGACCGTGGTGAAAGAGGACAATAAGAAAACAATGAGGACATTACTGCAGACAGACAAAGTCCAGCGAGCTCTAAACTGTCCAGATGGTCAGACGTCCTTGAATGACCTCCCATTCACTCACTTCACTTTGTTGTAGATCATAAACTGAGCACATTGTTCAGCCACATCTGTCAACTCTGAAACCAACCCGTGCCCTCTGTGTGTGGGTTTGTGTAAATGTTATAAAGTTGTGTGTGTGTATGTGTGTGTGTGTGTGTGAAAGTAAACACTCCCTCTTCCCAAACACCCCCGATTCATTCTAATCAAGCAATCTGTGATCGATGAGCAGCGTGTCAACATGAGCCCTGACATGAGAAATTAGGTTAGACAAGAAGCTGGCTCACAGCTCACTCTTTCAGTGGAGACGTGATTTATGATCACTGTGAGTGTGTGTGTGTGTGTGTGTGTGTGTGTGTGTGTGTGTGTGTGAGTGTGTGTGTCACATTGTAAACAGCACTCTGCAGTGTGACAATGTAAACATTTCCTCATTCCTCAGATATCCATCTATAGCAGCGGTCTACCTTTGAGCTGTCCCACCTGTGTACAAGGTCACGGCTAAAACACGTGCATGCGCATTCACAATCAGACACCTACACACCCTCACACACACTCACACACACACACGCACACACACACACTTTGCATTCCTGAGAGCCCGTGAGGAGTCTGGGTGAAGTTTAGGGAGAGCAGATGAGGCGTGTGGCTACAGGCAGAGCAGCTATGAGCTGCTGCATTCACACAGTGTCTGGGTGTGACTGCACACACCAACACACCAACACACCAACACACCAACACGTTCCTCAACACATCCCTCCCTGTCCTGTAACACTAAAAGTTGCCGCTAGTCATTTACAAACATGGACAAAGTTTAGCTGCTCGAAAAGCTTGGGCGTGAGCGAATGATGCATTTCCTTGCTGCACATCTGCTCGAGTCAATAAACTGGACCTGGACTTATTTCACCCGTCAGCTGCTATATACAATACTACGACAGAGTATTAGGGCCACATTGAGGGGAAAAAAAATCTGAGATTTCCAGAATAAAGTCATAATATTATGAGAAAAAAAGTCGTAATTAAATGAGAATGAAGTCATACTATTTCAAGAAAAAAAAGTTGTAATACTACGAGAATAAAGTCATAACTTTATGAGGAAAAAAAGTAATTTCCTCCTCCACAATAGAGTCCGTTTCTCCATCAGGTCCGTGTGGTTCTTTCTTCAGAATAAACTCAGTTTCTTGCTCAATCTTTTCCAGGTCCTGATACTGATGATAATGTGGTGCTGATGTGCCAAAAGATGAAGTATTTGGTTATTTGTGAAACCTAAACTAAAGAATAACTCCACACGATGCTCCACGTTCCTCATTTTCACACAGCTGCTCTATTACCCCTCTAAAATAACACGGAAAATTATTACTTTATAATATTATGACTTTATTTTCATGATATTACAACTTTATTCTCAGAATCTCAGATACATTTTTTATCCATTATTTTTATAATAAGAAAATGGGGGTGTATTCGAAGGTATGAAGGGTTTATTTATATATTACGCTCATATGAAGTTATAATCTTGCATATAGTTGCTTTTTAGATTAGAAATTGCACAATCTCTGCTACATCCCACATGAGTGACAACAAAAGAGTCCAAAGAGGACGAAACCTGTAAGAAATAGAGAAGCTGATAGTTATAATATTCTCTCATGTACTTATTCTAACTAGGAGTAATCCTTCAGGGTATAACCATTCCCACTGTTTGCACCACTTGGCAAAGACATTTTTATTATTCTACTGCCACCTCTTGACTGAGAGTTGTTACTGCCGTAGTGGAGGCTACTGATCGGTGCAGGTCAGGTCAGTGTTGGCTGTTTGTGTGCACATTTGTGCCTTTAACTTGTCTACTTTATACACAGTAGGCTACTTACTGCACAGGGACTTGAATCTGACAGAGTTGGTGTTTTTTTAAAAGTTTAATGTGATAGTTCATGTTAACTATTAATGTGTCTGTAGTCTTTATCTTCATGCAGCTTTCTGGAGTAGATGACACAAACTGTTACACCTCTGTGTATATATACATATTTACTACTTCTCTATATATACTACATCCTGTTTACCTTCTGTGTATTACTTCTCATCATGCATATACATACTACATCCTGTTTACATTCAGTTTCCTATCTGAGATACCGTCATCAACTAAAATTTACATTTACTATTTTATATTTACTTATGTTTATATTTATTTTAACTTCACTATTTTATGCCTTAGATTATCATTTTTGCTTTTACTTTTACTTGTGCGATTTCCCATTTTATATATACTTATATTATGAGCATTGTTGAAGGAACCTGAGACCAAAGATTTTCATTGCCAATGACTGATTTGCTGTAATTGACAAATAACAAATAAAGAAAATAACAATTTAAGTTCAATTTTGAGATTTTGTGTAGAAATAGATCTTGTAGATTTCACTCATTGTATTTATCTGGTGGCTGTATATTTTTTCCTCTACTAATAAAGACTCCCATGCATTAACTACCCAGCAGTAGTTAAACTAAGCATCTGGACCAGCTACTATATTTAAACAGTTGTTTATCTCTCTGGACCTTTCTTTAAAATCACTATATGACTACTTTTAATCAATGCTTTTAGTGGCACATATACTGAACTATATCAATCCATATAAAGCACAGTTATGTACGCTGGCCGAGGGTACTCTACTGCACTGGTTCCCAACCTGTGGGTCCTGACCCCCACTAGGGGTCACCAACGCTTCATGAGGGGACGCGAGGCCTTCTTGATTTTAAGGGGTGTAAGACAACTTTTTATAGAAATACACAGTCTGTATCTCAGCATTTCATTCATTTCTGTGACAAAAACTAAATGAATTGTTATTTTTAAAGCTTGGATTATTATTTAAGATATAAACAGGATAAAAGCACGGTGAAGACCTGAACACAAGTTATATTCTCAGAGTCTTCCCGCTCTGCTGAACAGCCTCGTTCTGCTTTAGAAAAGTTAAAACAACCACAGAGCTGATAGAACAACGGCCAAGCATCAGGGAAAAGAAAACAGTGATTCTGTCAAAAAAAAGATGCCTATTAAGTATGAATGATTGTTAAAAATTAAAACAATACAAACAATACAAATAAAGAATTATATTAAAAGTTCAGGAAACAGGAAAACTCACCTCTGATGCAATAATCACAGGAATTAATCTGCTCAGAATTCATCCAGATCGCTCGTTTTACACAAATTCCCTGCAGTTATTGAGTTCACTACTTGGGTTAATTGTACAGTTTATCTGTTGTTCTGTACTGTACTCAAGTAAAAATACTGTTACTTTGCAAAAAAGTGCTCAAGTAGAAGTAAATCAAAAATAATTACTTGTGTAAGAGTACAAAAGTATTTACTGTAAAAAAAAGTTACTTGAGTAGCGAGTAACTTAAATAAAATAAAAATATTTCTTTTAAAAACACCGGCACACTACTGTCTTTTCCCCTCAAGTCTTTTCTTTGATGTTAATAATATGACTGGAATTATTTCAACCACAGATGGTCCTTCCTCAGGTAAAGTTAAAGAAGTGAACATACACCTGTGTTTATATGTTTATATACTTATGTTAAGTCATCATCTCCTGATTAGATAACCTGCCACATAAACACCAGATAATATTTCCAGTCTGTATCTCTCAAGTGTGATCACAAAATGTTACATGAATATTATACTTTATTAAGTACATCCATAAGTAAAGAATTTTATAAATTTGCTTGTTGTCGCCTATATTATATAATGATTTGGCAAATAAATCAGCAAATCTGAAAATATCTTATATGATGAATCATTTAGGCTAATTAGGAGATAATGTTGTGATGTTTCATCCATTGTTATACATTAAATATAATGTGAAATATCCATAATATCCATTTTATATAGCTTTAATATAACTTTTATTAATTGTGTAGCTCTCCTAATGTTTTATTTCCTTTGCTCTTTTCTTGTCTCTTGTGCTGCTGGAACAACTATATTTTTTTCCTTTGGAATCAATACATCTTATCTAATCTAATTTCTAGTACGTTTATACTTTATAGGTATATACAGTAGGTGTAGTAGCCTAATTACAGTACATTAACTAAGCTATATCTTCTTTTCAAAACACATTATGACCTGACGACTTTTTGATTTAATTTAAGAAAATATAAGTTTTATAAGTTCTGCTTATTAATAAAGTAAAAAATAAAAATAAATACATCTACATTAAGAAAAGTAAATAAAAAAATCTGAATAGATACTCATCAGTCCATAAGAAATGTATCACACACATATTTGTTTTTTATCATACATGTTTTTTATTTCCTTCTTATTCTTAATGTTCCTTGTCATGATGCCATATGTCAGCCAGCAGCATTTGTTCACTCGGCTGAACTCGGGCTCCACTCGGACACACTCGGTTGAAATCGGCTGAACTCGGGCTCCAATCGGACACACTCGGCTGAACTCGGGCTCCACTCGGACTCCACTCGGACACACTCGGAGACGACGATGGGCGTGCTCGGTTGTGGTGCGTCTCAACCGGCGGTACAATCGGATGATCCCGGGCGGGCGGAGCCAAGCAGGAGGAGGAAATGGTCCTGTTGAGAGCTGACTGACTGACTGACTGACGGACTGCTCCCAAGAAAACCCGGCGACCAGAGCATCCAGAGCATCACCAGACACACCACCCACAGCCGGCACAGTTACACCCGGTTACACTCCTGCAACCAGCCAGATACATAAACCCTCTGCAGCAGAACATCATCATCCAGCAGCTTGAACTGACTCTTTGTATGCTGCTGAACCTCTGTCTGTGAAGGAGTCTGAGATTACCGGTTAACGGTTAACGGATAACGGATAACGGTTAACGGCTGCAGCAGGATGGAGACGCAGATCCATGTGCCCGTCGGCTCGCCGGTCATCAGGAAGATCCCGGTTACCGTGGACGAACACAACGTGACGGAGGGAGCGATGAAGCTCATCAAAGAGCTGAGACCCGCCTGGGACCAGAACCACGTCCAGACCAAGGTACCGGCTAGGCTAGGCTAATGGTACCGGGACCACTGTCCACCTAGCAGATGCTAAGCTAACCTAGCATACACCTAGCATACAGCTAGCATAAAGTTAGCATACAGCTAGCATTCAGCTAGCACGCACCTAGCATTCAGCTAGCACACACCTAGCATACAGCTAGCATAAAGTTAGCATACAGCTAGCATTCAGCTAGTACACTCCTAGCATACAGCTAGCATACAGCTAGCCTAGCATACAACTTGCTAATGCTAGGCTAAGTTAAGCTAAGCTAGCTGTATGCTAGCTGTATGCTGGGTTTATGCCAGCTGTATGCTAGCTGTATGCTAACTTTATGCTAGCTGTATGCTAACTTTATGCTAGCTGTATGCTAGGTGTATGCTGGGTTTATGCTAGCTGTATGCTAGGTGTATGCTAGGCTAGCTGTATGCTAGGCTCATGAGACTTTTTTTTTTTATTGAACAAATTCAAATTGACAACCAACATGTCTCATAGATTATTGCATTCAAGTAAAAGGACAAGGTGCATACAGAACAAGGAACAGATAAAATATGTAAAATTATACATGTAAATAATAATAAATTAAATGTAGGGCTATATACTTGTAATTCATATTCTTCTGTTATACTAAGAAGTTTCAAAGCATTTTTATTTTTCATGACTTTAATGTAAGAAAGAAACTACTAAAAGTGAAACCTGGTTTAATGTGTTTCATTCTATCAGCCAGCACTAGCAGGCAGCTGAAGGAGGAGGGCCATGGAAACATTATCTCTACTGGCTATTTAACAAGCCACCATCTACACTCTATTCCTAATTCATGAATGAAGACGTCTGGTGTTTTATATTCTGTTGTAGTCTTGTTAGCAAACGTTAGCTAAGCTATCTAGACTTGAACTCTCATTAAACTAGCAGCAAACTAACGTCAATAAGAAGTTACCTTAAAGGACAGTAGGGGAATATTCCAGTTACATACAGCTTTATATATCTAAAGTACACAATATATAGCTCTAAATATAGCATGAAAGCCAAGTCATAGCCATGTCATGTTATTAATCCAGTGTGACTGAATGTTAATAACACAGTTATAGAAACATTAATATGCAGCTGTTGAGGTGGGGCTAGGCTCTGAATGGGCAAAATCATGCAGAGAGACCTCTCCAATCCAATGTACTGTAACTAGCTCACAACTAGTAGGGGTGTAACAGTCCTGTAATAACTAGGGCTGTCAATGTCAATCGATTAAAATATTTAATCATGATTAATCGCATGATTGTCCATAGTTATTTTCTATCTGTTCAAAATGTACCTTAAAGGGAGATTTGTCAAGTATTTAAATACTATTATCAACATGGGAGCGGACAAATATGCTGCTTTATGCAAATGTATGTATATATTTATTATTGTAAATTAATTAACAACACAAAACATGACAGATACTGTCCAGAAACCTTCACAGGTACTGCATTTAGCATAAAACAATATGCTCCAATCATAACATGGCAAACTGCAGCCCAACAGGCAACAACAGCTGTCAGTGTGTCAGTGTGCTGACTTGACTATGACCTGCCCCAAACTGCATGTGATTATCATAAAGTGGGCATGTCTGTAAAGGGGAGATTCGTGGGTATCCATAGAACCCATTTACATCCACATATCTGGAGGTCAGAGGTCAAGGGACCCCTTTCAAAAGGGCCATGACGGTTTTTCCTAGAGCTAGTATGACATGATTGGTACCAATGGATTCTTTAGGTTTTCTAGTTTCATATGTTACACCTAACTGAGCCCGCTACAACCTTAAAATCACAAGTTGCGAAATTTGTTAAACAAATTGGTGGCGTTAAAATGAATTTGCGTTTGACAGCCCTATAATTTATTCACAACCCAGTTAAGGTACAGGTACATCATCATCATAAGACATAATGGAGATATGTGTGATGGGACACCTTGATAAGCTATCTGAGGCTTGAAAATAGGGCCTCAGACACTAAGCAGATAGTAAACATATGTGTCAAATTCTAACACGTTGTCTAGCGTTTACAGTTCGATGCACTCACAGTATTTGGAGAAAAAACCCCGGCTAAACCAGTTTTATTATTTGCAGTCTTTTATATGCAAAGGTGGCATGAATAATGAAGTCAACAAAAAGACAGGAACACAGAAGGCAAGCTGACAAATATGCAGATCTGTGCCTGTTCTACGAATAAAAGGTGAAGGTGTGTCGGCTAAAGTTTGAAACTTAACTTGAGACTATTTCAAGTTGTATTATTCATGAGTTCTCAGTGTCAGGAGCAGAAAGAAAGGAGGGGGGTCTAATCATTGAAAGTGGAGTTAATATCAGAAAATCAGCATTTCTCTGCTTGTTGGCACAGCAAAAGGTCACTTTGGGAAACTTCTGTTACTTTCTTGATTTTAAAGGACACAAATTAGTGCTTGCTGTCAAAGTGAGCCAGAAATTTCAGTCTAAAATCCAGTGCATCATATTTATCATATGCTTTATACTTTATACAACATCACACTTGTGTTACGATATGTTCAACTCATATTCACTTTTAACTGCGTTATATTAAGAAAGCAGTCATTAAAAATTTCCCCAACATTCATTCATTTTACATTCATTTACCTCATTTATAATTAATTAGCCACATAACATTTGAGAGGAGGTAAACATACTGTACTTTCTGTGTGTGTATACCTGTATAAGTAACAGCATACGAGCAACTAAAATATATCGTTTTATTCTATTTTATTAGTATTTATATAACTTACATTTCACAGTGTAACCCTCTGTTGTGAAATTAACCCTGGAATAAGTGAATGTTACTTATACTTATTACTCAATCGATAAATGAATGCAGCGCTACTTAATATAATAATAATAAGAAATATTTAAACAAATAAAAAGGTCATAAATACACACTAGACACTTTTCCCTTATATATAGAGTACATTAAAAAAAAGATGAAAAAAATAAAAATTTATAAATATTTATTTATTTTTGCAATTATTTTGTATTTATTTGTTTTTGCATTTTTATATTTTTTTTTAAATGTATTTATTTATTTTTGAATTTATTTTTTAAATAAATACATTAATAGATAAAAAGAAATTAAACAAAAGAGTAAATAAATAAGGGAATTAATACAAAAATAAATAAATAAAGCAAATTAAAACAGAAATATCAATTTGTGTCACGTTTTATCATAAAAGCAACATTAAAACAGTGAGTTAAAGGGAATATACAGAAGTTGGATCAGTTACCATGGTGATCTACCCCTGTACAAAGTGATCCACCTTTGTAGGACGGAAAACCCTGAAGTTACCTCGCTAACGCCAGATACTGCTTCTTAGTACAAGCCTCTGGTCTACACATCATATTCTAAAGACTAAAGAAAACATCTTTGGTACAGATCCCCACAAAAAAACCCACACCATAATGTTTACTTTTTTATATGTTTTTCAATGAAAATGAGAATATTGATGTAAAAATGATCAAAATCATTCAGCCCTAGTAATCGACAGATTATCAAAATAGTGGTTAGTTGCAGCCCTAGTGTGCTGTCAATATAATGTCAGTATAAACACTCACAACACATCAATGAATTAAAATGAAAACATTGAGTGGGCACACACTACAAGTAATCCATTATTGTGTCCGTCTCTTGTATACATTTTGAGTTCCAATCACTATGAAAACTAACAGATGTGATGTTATGCAAATATATTTGAGTGTGTTGTTGAGCAATCTATTTCGGAGACGCACCCTGTCGGGGAAATGAATATGCATAATTGATTCCTTGTAAAATGATCCAGTGACTGACGTGTCGTGTCGTGTCGTGTCCAGGTCAAAGTCTTTGGATGAGCTCTGATAGTGGCCACGATAACACTGCTGCTACTCTGAGTGGCACGGGTTGAACACGGCTACGCCAACCATGTGTTTACATCCTGCTGGCTAATACCTCAGGATACGACATCCCACGCATCCACACACACACCTGCAGCTGAGGATGTGACGGTGTTTACCTTGACCTCTACAGGCCAGACCAGCACAGCTTTTCTCAGTGACCGCCACCACCCAAACAGGCTTTTCCATTTGGAGTTTTGCAGCTGCACAACTGCCAGTGTATTCATAAATACAGCAGAAAATAGAATGAGGCGAGTGTGAGATTAATGTTTGAAAAAAGAGTGTCATTTGGTTGAGTTGGGGAGGACGTTCTGGTGCAGCGGGACTTGTTTTGATGAGAGCGGGAAGCGCTAAATGTAGCGGAGAGCAGTGGGGCAGCTCTGTTGACAGAAACACCTGATTAACCCCTGCCACCTGGACAGGAAGACTTTTACTGTAAATACACACCGTCCATTTCCAAACATCACGCACACACACACACACACACACACACACTGAGCTCCGGAAAACAGCAGAGTGTGCGCCAAGAGCAACAGAGCAACCGTCTCCTCTTACAACTTTCTCATGCTGAAGACCGAATGGTTCACCTCTGATGCAGTCAGACCACGGAGCGTAGACTCATTCATGGAGAGAAAAAAAATAAAGCGTCAGGCGGTATATGGCCGAATGTTTACCTCTGTCTGGGTCCAAGCTTATCGCTGTCTGTCGATGTATTGATCGCCGGTCTTAGCGGCGCATTGTGTGGCGGGTAGAAGGGATCAGTCATGTGGTAGCAAAGGCGTGTATGCTTGTGTATGTTGGGTCATAACAGGGATGCCTGCGCGCCCATCTTTGTGGTCAGCCACGTGCGGAATGCCAGATATGTGTGAGTGAGCGTCTGGGCCAGGGGAGATGCAGGCACACAGTGTGTATGTTGTTATTGTGTTTGGCCGCAGTGGGACGGACCGGCCGGCCCACTGGTTTCCACAGGAGTGATGTTGTCACTCAGATATTTACGGCCTGGCTTTAGACACAGAAGGCTTTTTGCTTACTCTTCATTTTAGAAGAGACTTAACTTGTTGATACAACACCGACACCACCCTGCCGATGAGTCAAGTAGTCCTGGCTGTGACCCGCAGGAAGGTGTGGTTAAACATCCACGTTCAGTACATCGACCGTGCTTCGTTCAAAGTCCTATGTATTAACTTGCTGCATTTACGACACCTGCTAACTGTAGGATTTTGTAATAGCATGCATTTCCAAGGTCTGCATTGCCGTGATATAGGGCTGTGTATCGGCAAGAATCTGGTGATACGATACATATCATGATACAGGGGTTTTTAAAATTACATTTTAGGAAAACTGTTCTAGTATGAAGAACACACCAGAAATACTCTATTTTAGAATAGGTAAAAACAACAAATGTATACTGCATGCAAAAAACTACATGTTTTTTGCCCACAAGCTGCATGTGATTATCATAAAGTGGGCATGTCTGTAAAGGGGAGACTCGTGGGTACCCATAGAACCCATTTACATTCCCATATCTGGAGGTCAGAGGTCAAAGGGACCCCTTTGAAAATGTCCATGCCCATTTTTTCTCGTCAAAATTTAGCGCAAGTTTGCGAAAAGCTAGTATGACATGGTTGGTACCAATAGATTCTTTAGGTTTTTCTAGTTTCATATGATGCCAGTATCTTTACTCTAGCTTTAAAAGTGAGCTCTCTACAACTTAAAAATCGCAAGTTGGATTAATGCGTTAAAGAAATGAGTGGCGTTAACGCGTTATTATTGCATTAAGTTTGACAGCCCTAAAATACGCATCCTAAGGACTAAAAAACTGCTTGGCATTGATGCAGCTCTCTGTGGTCTTGAAGGCACATTTGCCAGCGATTCAGTTAAGAATGCTGCTGTATGATAACATTTATCTCATGTAGGTCAGAGCTGCATGGCATCTGCACTGTTTGTGCTGAACTGAAGACAACTGATAGCTTCAGAAAACACTCCAATTCAAGATGATGTTTGGGAACCGACATGGTGCTGTACAGTCGGAGGTCGGGGGGGATTCCTCTGTATCTGTGTGAGAGGTTATATCATTTCTTTTCTTCTTCTTCTTCTTCTTCTTCTTCCAGCTCTTCACTGATGGAACCACCAACAAGCTGGTGGGCTGCTACGTGGAGGACAGTCCAGAGGACGTGGTCCTGGTCCGAGTATACGGGAACAAGACAGAGCTGATTGTGGACAGAGACAATGAGCTCAAAAGCTTTCAGGTAGTGTAAAGGGTTGTGCTCTCCTGTCCATCTGCCTTCTTTTCTGTGGGTTTTCTAATGGAAACGCCCACCCAGCCGTTAAGAAAAATCAGTGACGTAGGTTACCAAAGTAAGCTAATCAGTAAGGTTATGAGCCATGTGAACGCTAGCACTAGCTGAGTTAGCTGTGCTAAGTTTGGAAATAACTGAAAGGTTTAGTTTGGATATTTTGAAGTGGGTTTGCATGCATCTAAAATGATTGTTTTTGTGAATGCAGTCTGGTGGCTTTGAAGAGAGTGATATAATGGCTTCAGTTCACCATCGTAAAGGGCTGTCTGACGGCGAGGTAAAGCGGCTGTGGATGGGAGCAGCAAAATAACGTATTTATCCACGCTATATTTAGAACATTTTCACCCCTTTACCTCGCCGTCAGACAGCCCTTTACCTCGCCGTCAGACAGCCCTTTACCTCGCCGTCAGACAGCCCTTTCTGACGGGGAACTGAAGCCACCAGACTCCATTCACAAAAACAGTAATTTTACCATGCTGAACACGGGACTTGTTGGTCTACCGCTGCATCGGTCGGTTAGTTTGTTTGTGTTATTGTGTGACTTTCAGATCCAAACTAAGGTGGCATCCACAGCAGTACATTGTTTAGCTTCGGTGCCGGTACTACAAACTGGGAGCATGCAGACTGCCATCTAAGTTACTGTATGTAATACACTTACTATAAGGTTGTATATAAGGCTTATATATATATATATATATATATATATATATAT
>CAKAOH010038383.1:18461-48219 GCA_916701665.1 Sebastiscus tertius
GTTGTGTGTTGTGTATATTTATACAGTATGTATCAGTGTCATCATGCAGAAACCTACATCAGGTCACGTGGGGAAAAGTTTTTAGAAAGGCTTGAAGGGAAAACAGCATTTTGAAGCTAAAACATACACACTTTAAACTAAATTTGAATGTTTAGATTTGAATATATAAGGAACGCCACTGTGAAGCTCCAGAATGACAGAAAAACCTCTGTTTAAATGCATTCATATATTTTTTTCCCAATCTAATTCTTACGTATTGTTGTGTATTTTTGTGTCCCTCCTCTAGGTGCTACATGCTAATGGTTGTGCTCCTCGCCTCTACTGCACCTTCCAGAACGGCATCTGCTATGAGTTCATGCAGGGCGACGCTCTCGGGACGCAGGATGTCAGGGATCCTTCCTTGCTCAGGTCGGGACATGGTAGAGTCATAGGACACTTAGCTCAGAGATGGTAGCATTATAGAAATGGTAGAAATAGAGGTAGAAATGCCTGGAACACCACACGGCAAAGAGGCAAATGAAGCAAAAACATGTGAGTCACATGAAAATAATAGATGGCAGACGGGTTTGGAAGCCGAGGAGTTGCTCATACCACTACTGCAATAATTGTAATGTGCCCAAAGGGATCATTATTAATACTTTATCTGGTAACACACATTGTCCCTGGCTTTTAAACGCTCAGCTCAGCTCAGTGTGTGTTTCAGGAACTTCTTTATAACTGGAGACTAATACATGACAGTCAATAATGTACTGGTTCATGTTGAAATTTCATCATAATGGTAAACCTTATTTATCTTTTTGTGTGTCCGTGTCTCCTCTCAGACTGATAGCAAGGGAAATGGCTCGTATCCACGCCATCCACGCACACAACGGCTGCATCCCCAAACCCAACCTCTGGATCAAGATGAGAAAATACTTCTCCCTCGTGGCCACCGAGTTCACCGACCAAGCGTCTAACGTTAGGTGAGATCTGGCTTCTCGGTAGTTCTTGGTTGGCGCTCTTGCTCGTGGCTCAAAACACACACACACACACACACACACACACACACACACACACACACACACACACACACACACGCTGATAATGATGCAAATAGCTCCTGAAGCGCAGCCTGATTTGCCTGGAACATAAGTTATGAGGACAGAGTCAATCTGCCCTGAGCCTGATATCTGAGAGTACTCGGTGAAGTAGTTTTATCAAACATTTTTGCGCCAGGATGTTATGCGTTACCTTGTTTAGGAAGTAAAAGTGAGGTGAAAGTGCCTTAAAACGTTTTTATGTGAAAATGAGTCCACACTAGTGTTTTTGGGTTGTTTTAGTTGAGAAGTGACACAACTGAATAATAGACAAATGGCTCAAACTTTTCTTTTTGTCCTGTTTTCAAGTCACAAAAAGTTCTTGCACATCAAAAAAAAATTCTTATTTACAGGTTTGTAGCATCCAAAACAGAACAAAGAATCCCACTTTGTCCATCACTTGTTGTCACTTTATTAACACCGTTCTGATAAGAAGCGTGACAGAACGCCTGGCGGATCAGATCATTATTTCATGATCGTCCTGTGCTGCATCATTTGATTATACTGAACAATCACAGAGAAAGTTAAAGACGACAGAAAGTTGTTAACTTTGCTGCCACTCAGTCGACTGTGACTGGGCAGCCGGTTACTTTGCATGTCATAAATCCAGGTTAATGACAACACCACCTACAGTATACTGTTTATGTAGTTATGGCCAAGCATAGAATATAACAGCTGATGTGATTTATAAATCAGACTGCTTCTGACCAAAGATGCTGTAAAACCTGAGAGTTAATAACTCCTAGAACTTAGTCCAGGAGTCAAAAGTTTCCGTTTGGATGACACACATACAGTATAAGTCATAAATGCCTTTTATGAAATTGCATTTTCATCTCTGGGAAAGAGGAAGGATTTTCCAAGAGTTCAGGCTGAAGATGGTTCGGTTTGCATCTTGGCACCGGACCCGCGGAGCCGACAAAGGTAGAGCGTTTCATAACCTGGCCAGCTGCCCGGTCACAGCTGATATCTTTGTTGTGATGGCTATTAGATTAAGTCCAGCATGTGGCTTATATAACTGTAACAATAATAGCCGACTGGATTAGGGAGTCTGAGGCATGCAGTGGGCCAGCAGATGTTTGCTCAGCTCGGTGTATCGGGTCACTTTACTCTTACTTCCTTAGTTACACAGACAGCCAGAGTGTCCTGGTCCTGGACGCCAGACACTTGTTGCTCTGAAGCAGATGTTAACGGGCATTGTCAAAGAACTGGCAGAGATCTGTGTAATGTTCCAGTGTGATTAAGGATGTCATGAGAACTCATACTTCGGTACCAAGTCGATGCCAAAATACTGAAAACATGACGGGACTCGTTTTTCTATAGTAACGCAAAAGTCGTCCCGGGGACGGTAGAAAATGTGTTTGCATTCAGGGGACGCACCCTGTTTTTTCCTTGAAGACGCTACATTGCGAACAACAAATCTGTGTTGATATCGACAGGACGAGAGCTAGTTAATGTTAGCCATTAGCTCTGTACAGGACTGTGCTGTTTACCAGCTAACGTTAACTGGCTGTCGTCCTGCAACACGGGAGGTGCCATTGATTGACATTATGATGTGCTCTATTCAGTTTCATATGATGTCAGTATCTTTACTGTAGCTTTAAAAGAATGAAATTTGAGATTAGTTACAAATTTTAAAGCCCTTATGCACCACTGCTCTTTGTATGCTCGGGTCGGATGTTCTGCCTGTTCCACCCGTAGACTGAACCACTGGCGTGTTCTTAATTATAAGGCTATTCTTGGTCTGCTTCCATCTTACCTACGGACCTACATCCTTCAAAAAAGTACGGGAAGTTACCGTCTTCGCTCCCAGGACTTCATCCTACTAACCGTCCCCAAAGTCCGTGGTGAACTGGGATAAAGGGCGTTCCAGTGTGCTGCTCCCTCTTCTTGGAATCAGCTACAAAATGACCTGAAACTTGGAGAGCTGGTCTCACTGAATGTCTTTAAAGTGCTTCTAAAGATTTGGAAACAAGCACGTCTGGCAGTAGATGTTTAGAATGCTGATGAATGTTTTTTGATACCTTATGACTCTGTAATTTGCTCTTTGTCTTTGTTTTCAATTGTTATGTTTGCTTTATGTCTGCAACCGTGTCACTGTGCTGCTGCCCGTCTTGGCCAGGACACTCTTGGAAAAGAGATTTTTTAATCTCAATGAGTTTTTACTCCTGGTTAAATAAAGGTTAAAGAAAAAAAAACTGAGTCAGCTACAACCTAAAAATCACAAGTTGCGACGACTTTGCATTAACGCGTTATTATCAGGTTAACGTTGACCGCCTGAGTTCAAATGTAATCTTGTAAAAATTTAGTTTTTGTCTAGAAACTTGAATAAATCCAGCTGTATGAAGGAGATGTTTTCACAGCAATATAACAGATAATAGAGAGGGACTTATGAGCTGTTTAACTTCCTAACAGAAAACAGTATGCAAACGGTAATAAAAGAGTGGATGTTGGAGTACATTTTTACCGTGGTATCGAGAATCGTGGAATTTCGCTGGCATTGGTAACTACATTTCTGGTATGGAGACATCCTAAGTGTGATACAAAATTATTTCAGTAGAGATGACAAAACCAACTGTCCTCCTCTCATGGATGAACGGTGTGATATGTCTTTGCTATACACCAGGCAGGGACTGAACCGTTGAGTCTCAGGTAGAAATCTCCAAGGAGAGGGTGTGTGTATGTGCGTGCCTCCGTCTCTCATCTCCTGCTATCAGGCTGACTGTGGATTAAGGCCCATAAGCCCATTACAGTTAGCGGAGGGGTCTCTGCTCAGCACAGCAGTCTGGTTGGCTGTGACGTTAACTCAGCGACTTAACCCTTTCTCCACTAGCCAATAATACCAGTTTCAGACCGACGCAGATTGAAGCTGTCAAGTGGTAAATATACATCATGTGACCGGGGCTGATCACGGGTTGGATGTGTGAATGCTCAGTCGGCCTGTGTCTGTGATGTATAAATCACAAATCAAATGTTTCTAATGAGATCTGAGGAGATAGTAGTGTAGCCATAGTGACTCTGCTGCACCACGAGTGTCCACTGAGAGCTTGTTTCTCTGTGACTGAGCTCCCAGGAGTCAGCAGGCCAGAGCCCCGCTGAGCCTGTTTGTGCATGTTGGTCCCAGTTGTTTTCTCATATGTTCCCACTTTGTGATGGTGATCACAAGACAAGGAAAAGCTGTTTGTTTTAGTTGATCTTTCTCCTTGTTCCTCTGCTCCCGGTCCAGAATCCAGCAGGAGGTTCCCAGCAAGGCGGTGCTGGAGCAGGAGATGGTGTGGATGAAGGAGCATCTCTCCACTCTGGGCTCCCCTGTGGTGCTCTGCCACAATGACCTGCTCTGCAAGAACATCATCCACAACACTAAAGAGGGTAAGCACCTGAGGCCCTGTTCAGACCTGGCGTTAACACGCATCCTGAGTGGACAGCTCTAAGTACGTCAGTTCAGACCTGGCGTTAACATACATCCTGAGTGGACAGCTCTAAGTACGTCAGTTCAGACCTGGCGTTAGAGCTGTCCACTCAGGATGCATGTTAAGTATGTCAGTTCAGACCTGGCATTAGAATGCATCTCCTGTCGCCGTTTGTGATCCGATCTCACTTCCCCGCTCTATATGCAAATAAACACGTATAAACACACGACTAGTATAGCAGACGCTGTAACGTAATATTACATGAATATCGGTAGTAATATCCTACATATTCATGAATAATAATGCACTTTGCACTTTAAAGTTGGACGTTTACAAGAAAAAAAAGTCGTATTGTGAGAATAAAATCATAATACTATAAAGTAGTAATTTTACGTGTTATTTTCTTTTTTTCTCGTAAAGTTATGACTTTGTTCTGGAAATCTCGTTTTTTTCTCTCAATGTGGCCCTAATGCTCCGTAGTACATTGTCTCTTTGGCCCTCACTGCATTAGACTTACATACTATATACTTAGACTCTAAACTGTGTTACCTTCACCACAATGCTCACATGTTTTGCGGCTCCAGACAGATTTTTATTATTTTATTTTATTTTTGCCTAAAATGTCTCTTTTGACATTAACGGTTGCACTAGTCAAATGACCACGGCAAACACGTCAACGTTCGTTCTACTCCTACTCTATTTCTATGGGCACGCCATTATACACTTAACATTTTCCTCTTGTTGTCTCTCAGGTCACGTTCGCTTCATAGACTACGAATACTCCAGCTACAACTACCAGGCCTTCGACATCGGCAACCACTTCAATGAATTTGCAGGTTTGTGGAACCCCAGTGTGATTTGTACGTTAAGAGTTAATGTTAAATCCACACGGTGTTGCGGCTTATTAACACTAAGTGTGTGTGGTCAGGGATGGCGGAGCTGGACTACGGGCTGTACCCCAGTCGGGAGATGCAGATGGACTGGCTCAAAGTCTATCTGCAGGCGTACAAACTCTTCACCAAGAAAACGGAGGAAGTCAGCCCGCGGGAGCTGGAGACACTCTATGTGCAGGTCAACAAGTTTGCTCTGGTGAGGAGGAATATGTTGGCAACCACAACAAAACACACACACACACACACACACACGCACACAATCTCCTACACGCTGTCTCACGTTACTTTACTCCACCTGATATCTGATTTGTCTCTCTCAAGGCTTCTCACTTCTTTTGGGGCTTCTGGGCGCTCATCCAGGCCAAATACTCCTCCATCGACTTTGACTTCCTCGGGTAAGTCTCCGTGTGAGTGAGTGTGTGTGTGTGTGTGTGAAAGATTTAGAGCTGTGTGTGGCGACCCCCCCCCCACCATGTAGGTCGGACTGTGTGTCTGAAAGGAATCTGTCTGTGTGGGTCAAACGGAGCATTATGAAAGACTGAAACCCAAAACCTAAAAGACAAGTCTCTCATTTCTTTTGTGAGCATCCGTACCACTTAACACTTCCTGCCCACACACCTGTAACACACACTGCCCTAGTGCTAGTGGTTCACAGAGAGGAAGTAGACATGAGGAAGAATATGGATGGCAACCCCAATTGCTCCCGCCTCACTGGGAGAAAGGCAGTAGAGTGGATATCGCTCTTATTTTACACATTAGACTGTCAAAAAGGGCTTTATTTAGTAAATAGCCGAGATTGGAGCAAATATGATTCAAATAAGTTATTTTTATAAAACGGTCGCTATATCATGACAGTAGGTTAAACAGGTAACCTGGAAAAAATCATGTGCCTCTGTGTCCTCCGGTGCTTCTAACAGCATCTGCAAGATTTCACAGACCGGAGGAAAACAAGCAGTAAGAGCTGATCTGAGTCTGCCGTCTATGAGAGCCGGCTGTCAATCACTCTGAACTCCGACCAAACGGTCAAACTAGGCAGCGCTGATCAAACATGAATTGATATTATGTTACGTTAATGTCTATTTCTCTCTTCAGATGTTCTCAGAATCATCTTGTAGCACGGTTTAGCTGTAAAATGAGAACGTTTATGACGCTGCCATTGTGAAATCTGTTGAAGGAACGCCAAGTTCTGGTCACATGACTGGAGCTCAGCCAATAGGAACGCTCTCGCTCTCTAAAATGACCTGTGATTGGTCAAAGTCTTCCGTCACAGGCTAGTTTTTTAAAGTCTGAAAACAGAGCCATGAGGAGGAGCAGAAGTCTAGTTTTCTCTCAGAACACTTGAATTACAATATGCTGAAAGGTTGTTATGGGATTTTTGCCCAATGATGCCAAAAATATACTGCCTACTGAAGCTTTAACTACATTAATTTTGAACCATCTTACAATTAAATTAAGTTTAATTTACTGACCAACATCATCATCAACATCATCTCCGACTCTGGCAGTGGCCATGGTGTCTTAACGTGCTGCTGCAGGCTACCGGTGAGACACGCTGTGTCGTCTTTGAAGTGTTCGCCGAGTATGCCAAGTGTACCACAAAATACTTCACATTGGTAATATACAGGTTTATGTATTTTACTGCCAGGATAGTGTTTGCCAGGGGGCATGAATTTTTGGTTGTGACTGACATGTCGGCAATGTAATTTGATAGGTCTGTGTGGGCGTGCACTACTCTTTGTGATTTCACTTAATTTCAACAGCTACATGGGGCCTCCCACATGTTGAATGTAATAAATGAACAAATAAATCAGAACAATATGTTTTATATCAACTAGTTCAGTTGTCGGCTGTACATTTTCCATATTTTGTCTTCTTTTAAAAAAAGTAAAAACATACCCAATGGCTGCCCTTTCATTCTAGTTTATATTCCCTCACACAAAAAGGGAGGAGAATTCAAACTTGAGGCTGGATTCCTCCTCCTCCGGCGACATCACCACCTTATTTTGCTCTTCTGTCCGGCAGGTACGCTGTGCTCCGTTTCAACCAGTACTTTGAGACCAAACCTGCAGTGATGGCCCTGCAGATCCCAGAATGAGAGGAAACGGAGAGAGAGACGGACAGACTGCGGAGAGAAGACAGGATGCTGGGACTTCCTGTAAGGGTTGGGAACTCTTCTCTGTGAGCCAGCTGTTGACGGACCGCTGCTTGGTCTACCCGGCATCCTTTTATCTGCAACAAGCGCAATTACACTTTCATTAGCTCTCCACGTCTGTCCCCAACTCTAGCTCCAGAATGCTAAAACTTCCATGGGTTGTGTGTGTGTGTGTGTGTGTGTGTGTGTGTGTGTGTGTGTGTACGTGTGTGTGTGTGTGTACGTGTACGTGTGTGTGTACGTGTGTGTGTACGCTTGTGTTATCCAGATAAACTCCACGTCTTGCTTTCCCTCTTCGGGCAACTGAACAAGGCGCAGTGAGCACAGCAGTCTGAAGTTTAGACTGAAAAACCTGCTTTGTGTCGGTCGCTCTGGCGCCGAGATGTTCCACAACGCTGGTAATGAAGGTCACAAGAGGGACAAGACTGAGAGTTTGTCCTGCACTGTATGTATGGCTGGTTGCCATGTGGCCTCATTAGAGTTAGAAACTGACTACTGAGGCATTTCACCTGGGATTCCTCAGATTTGTGCATGTGGTGTGTGTGGTGAGACCATTCCTCCTCCTGTCTGCAGACACTTCAAGTTCGGATTCGTGCGATTTTTCCCTCCATCTTTGATGCTAACTGCTCGTAGCCGTGGGCGGTACTGTGTCGTCTTTCCTCTAATTTTATTTTTTGAGCTTCTGTCAGTTCCTCCTTGTAGTTACTCCGCAAACTGCTGCTGCTAGAAATGTAAAACAAAGTGTGCTATAGCGGACCGACCAGACACCGAGTGTGTGTGTGTGTGTGTGTGTGTGTGGAACAGCGAATGGGGCTTTTCATGGACTGGCTGTAGGTGGCATCACTAATTGTGTTCTAGCAATCGGTGATAGAGAGTAGCTAAATGTGCATTTATTTATTTATGTTGAAGACATTGTGGATTATTTAACATCTCAGGTGAAACAACTCTTCAGCTTGGGTTGCTTTAGTTAAGTGTTGCTTTGTGAAGGAGGAGAGAGAGAGATGAGGGGACCTGTGTCAACGTCACTCTGTGTGTGTTTTCCACCTTCTTGACTTTTATGGTAACAGCGAATCGCTCCGTTAAACTTTCCATTTAAACTTTTCCAGACCTCTTGGAAAATCACAACCTCCGTCACCCCCACCTCTTCCTCCTCCTCCTCCTCCTCCTGTGTCTGCTCCCTCCTCTCGTTACTATCTTTGCTCTCCTCCACCCACAGTTTTGTTTCATATCTCCCTCCATCTGCTGAGATTGAGGCAGTAGCACCTGTTCCCTCTCAACATTAGAGACGGCTCTCAGCCTGTAATCTATTCACACTCACGTCTCAGATTTGTCCAATTTCATTCCGTAATCACTCGTTGCATAAGTTATATCTGAGGTCAAATCACGTCTAGCTCTCAGAAAGAGGCAAGGACGGGTTACCTTTTGCGTCGTTTCTTCACGTAGATGGTTTGTGCGTGGTTAATGTTGTGAAGTGGTCTCGGTTAGGTTTAGGGAACAAAACTACTTGGTTAGGGTTTGAAAAAAAAGATCATTGTTTGGGTTCAAATTCAGGCTGTCGATCCATTCAAATGATTAATCGCCATTAATCTCACATTTTGTTATCTGTTCAAAATGTTCCTTAAAAGGAAGATTTGTCAAGTATTTAATATTCTTTATCAACAAGGGATGAAAATGTATGTATATATTTATTATTATAAATCAATTAACACAAAACAATGACAGATATTGATCCAGAAACCCTCACAGGTTCTGCATTTAGCATAAAACAAGATGCTCCAATCAGAACATGGCAAACTGCAGCCCAGCAGGCAACAACAGCTGACTCAGAGGTGACAGTTTTTCCTCACCAAATTTTAGCCCAAGTTTGGAGCGTTATTTAGCCTCCTTCAAAACAAGCCAGTATGACATTCATCAGGTTTTCTAGTTTGATATGATACCAGTATCTTCCCTGTAGCTTTCAAACTGAGCCCGCTACAACCTAAAATCACAAGTTGCGTTTAAGAAATTAGTGGCGTTAAAAGGAATTTACGTGAATTCAACAGCCCTAGTTAAAATAAGTGTGTCTGTTCCGTAACTTAAGCTACAGATATAACGTCGTGTGACATAACATTTTCAGTAAAAAAATAACTCCTCAACTTTTGGTTTCACGTGAGACCCGAACGCCGGCCCCCTGAGTCAAAGTCCTGTGTTTGTTTGACCCGTCCACCACCACCCCTCCCGCCCTCCCGCCCTGAACGAACTCTCACGCCATTAACTTGCTCCGACTGTCGAGTAGTAGAGTGGGAGACTTGTAGACTTTTCAATTCATAATGAACCGGAGCACAGGAGGAGTCACTCAGTGATGCAACCACTGATCTGATGAGTCTGGACTGATAAAACAGCTGAGCTTCAGATCTTCTTCTTCTGAAGCTCAGCTTCATTCATTCTGGGCTCCAGTAAAGGTGTCCTCTGTGTCACACACCCACTCTTCAGGACGCCCAGCAGGGGGAGACACTGAGCCGTGACCTTTGTCCTCCTCTTCAGGTCTCATGTAACCGATAGGTTTAATAATTTACCAAGTGAGCAGCAGCCCTTCAGACCAGCAGACAACACACACTAACTGATGTTTAATGGTTTCCAGTCAGGCCAGTTAACCTGAGAAAGGTTTTCAAGAGGGACCACATCTATATTTGAGATGTGTCAGTGGTTCTTATCCTTTAGACTTGATGATCAGAGCCGTCTGAATGTGAATACAACTCATTTTAGGGTGAAAGAGGTACTAGACACATATTTGGGAGCAAAAAGCAGCGAGATCGTCTTGAAAGCTCAAATCTCTCACATCAGTCGTGCATTTTTCATTTGAGGATAATCAAGAGGTTCTTATTTTAGGGGACTAATAGTGGAGTAATCTGCTTAGTAGATTTGCAGACAAAGGCCATATTAGTGAGCTTGCTGCTTGAACGCACAATCCTAAAACCCCCGGGAGGAATTCAGCCCGGATAAAAAAAGAAAAGCCCATTTGCACTGAATGACACTGACCCTCGTCTGTTGACACAGTCTGGGATTTTAGAGGAGAAAAGTTGATTTGAAATGAAATCTAACACTCTTAGCAGTCAGTGATGAAGCTGAACGTTGAACTGAAAAACACATTCCGCACTGAACTGAGGTTGTCCGAAAAACCTGTGTGCTAATATTTAGCAGCTGTTTGGCCCGTTTGTCACCTTACCCACCGTGTCGTACGGCAGCAAAAGGTTCGGCACCGAAATCATCTGGGTGTTACTGAAATAGTTTAGTCCAGTGTGTGTGTTCTGGTTAAAGTTGATAACCGTAGCACTGTTAGCTCTGTCATCTGTCTGTAATCTGTCATTTAGCACCTTTAAAGAGTAACTTAACTCCAGGCTGAAAACCAGTGTTTTTAACTGCTATTGCACCACCTTGTATCTGTTGTCATACCTGACGGTGATGTCACGTTGTACTGAGTACAACATGAGTACACATCTACATCACTGCAGAAATGAAACTATACTAAATGTTCAGTAGGTAATGGAGCTCTGGACAACGACTAAATCTAAGGGATTTATTAAACGATTTTCGGTTCCCTATCTAGCTTTTTCAAGAGCTTTCAGTGGCATCACATGGTCTTCGTCAGCAGATGGGAGTTTGCTCAGTTGTCATGGAGATGGACCTGTTGTCCAGTAAAGGCGGTAAAGGTTCGGATAGCTTTGTCGAGCTAAATTTTAAGTTATGAATTATTTCTCATGACGCTAAATGATTTTTTTTTCTTATTACACAAATGTTTCAGTTGCACATGTGGATATACCTAATAATCTATATAACTATATATATCTATATATATATATAGATATATATAGTTATCCTCTGCACTTAGGTGATAAAATGAGACCTGTGACGTATCTCTCTTCCTTCTCACTCGTCTGAAGGCCTTCGCACACCAAGTCCCTATTTTTCGTTTGCATATTTTGAATCCGTCATCCAATAAAAATTGTTTTGCATTTTCTTCTATTTGTTGTGAAAATTCGCAATACGAGAGAAAACTGAATTAATTAGGTTAATTACATCCGTGCAGTGGATAGCGCTAGTCCCACACGGGGCTAATGAATGAAAGAACAACGTTAGCAAGAAGCTATCGTTGAGCTGCTGAGAGCACAATCCCCACCGTCTAATCTTTCCTCCATCCTTTTGGTTTGCAACCATCCTCGATTCCAAGATGTTCCTCCACAAAGTGACAAAGTGAATGGTCAAATAACCCTCATCACCCAGATGTGAAAAAAACGCACTTTGATGACGGACAAAAGTTTGACACAACTCATATTTATTTTTAAACGTGCAACAATTTTGGATGAAAAATCCGGACTTTAGTTACTGATTTTGTTTACAAAAGAAGTTGGGTAAAAGTTTTGCACTGTCGACTGCTCCTACAATCAAGTTTGATGTTTTTGTCGCAGAAGTTGTGGCTCTAAAGACACGAGAAGTAGAGATGCTAAAAGCATCATTTTCATGCTTTGAGTCATTTCAATTTCTTCTAAACATTACTCGTCAATACGAAGAATTTGTTGACGATTTCCTCATGATATTCCACACTGGGTAAGGTGAGAATATTCCACACTGGGTAAGGTGAGAAAGAGCCAAACGAGAAGCTGAAAACGATCTCTGTTTAAAGACCAATACGTGCATTTGATCTGTTTTTGTGGCGACCTCCCAGACGACTGTCTGAATTTCCCGCTCCGTGCTCGCCGTCAAAGACTTCCCTCTCTTTATGTTAGGCCAGTTTTAAACAGGGTTTATTTATTGAGTGAATCTAACATCACATTTCACACCTTCTCCTGTTGTCGTTCTTCTAATCATACCAAAATGGTTGGCTTCAGAGGGTTTGCATTGCAGTTCATTTGAGATTAACTATTTTTGTGTGTTTGAATGTACTAACTTAATTTTAAGAAACACTGTACAGATAACTGATAACTATTTTATTTTTGTTTTTTCCTTTGTATGCCGATGAATTACTTTTTTGTAAATTTGCTTGTAAAGCGCTGCGTAAAGGGAGCCGGCGTTTTAGCTTTGCAGATGTGACTTTGTAAATGTACTCATCCACCGCTAAAGGAGGCGCTGTCAGCGGAGACGGAGGATGTAAATACTGTAAGAAATACTGTGAAAAGCTTACTGTACAGTGATCCTTCGCACCTCTGTAGGAGTGGCAAGAAGAATTATTTAACAGTTGTCAGTAAATATTTCCATTAAAATGTATAAAATAATAAAACAAATTGTCTGTGGTCTTTTGATTGGTCTGCGCTCAAACGTTGTGGGAATCCATAAAACTACAAAAACACTTTTCTTGTTTTGACCTCCTGTTTGTGTCTGAGTGCCGGCTGACCGGCTGCCTTGACCTCAACGGGAGGACGGAAGGAAGGAAGAAAGAAAGGAAGGAGGAAACATCCTGTATGGTGAGGACTCCTAACATCCTCGGCATCTCTGACATCTGTCGTGTTCTACTCCCTCTTACACCATCACCTTATTATATTTAATAGACTCCATATAAGTTAGCTGTCATTTAAGACAATAAAACAACCAATACATTTTAAAAAAGAAGAAATTAAAATGATTCATCCATGGGTAGGATGCATGAATGAAGAATGTGAACGTAAGAGGCGGGCTCTTGTTCATTCGTAGCTCCGAGTCGCTCAGTGGTGCATGAAAGTCTGATTTTAGTAAACGCCCCTGAGTGCTGGATGAGTCAAACATCTGAAACCATTTACAAGATTTAGAAGAAAAAAGACGGGTTTGATGTAAAACATACTGGTATATTTGGCCAACACAGCAGTTCGTTAAATAGTCACGAAATTTAATCTATCTGATTCGTGAACATAGACGCGATGTTAATTTTTTTCGTGACGCTCAGTACAGACTTTCAACAACACGTGTCACCTTTTGCTTGAGTCTTTTCTAAATAAAACGATAAGATCATGGTTTGGGTTAATATAACACTGGAAGTGCCGTAACGTACTTAACTTACGGAAGTTATGTGACAAATAAATCAACTTTGACTTGTGGTTTCACACGTGACATGAACACCGTCCTCCTGGGTGAAAGGCCTGTGTTTTTTGACCCACTGGTCCATAATTAAATAAAGTTTTAATTGTACAGCACCTTTCAAAGATACAAAATCACAAAGTGCTATACATTAATAAAAATAATACATCAAGTCAAAATTAAGAGTAGCGACGACAAGTGAAGGGCTGACGAGCTAAAATCACATCAAAACAAACAATTACAATAATCTAAACGGAAAGAAATCAAAGCATGAATAATCATCTCCATCTCAGCCTCGGTCACCACAGATCTTAATTTAGTTCCTCAGTTGGAAGAAACGAGAGCGAACAGATTTAAATTTGACCTGATGACTGCACTAGATGAAGGGTTCAAGCATCACCAGTCTACCCCTGACAACTGTGCACAACAGCAACGACACGCAGTCCTCTGAACCAATTTATAAACTCCTTCCTCCGGCAGACAGGTGTACCTGATCACACTCACCACAGCTGTGATCCATTACAGGTGAGTCAGAGCCAGAGCAGCTGTAATTAGTGTCATGAGTTACAGCCGTGCTCGACGACACGTTTCAAAGTTAAAGAGTTAAGAGAGAATATATTAGATTTTGATTTCCTGAGACTTTTCCTTGAGACGTGATTAATCAGTTTACACGAGATGTTAATTCAGCAGCTGAGAGAAAAAGGGGGAAGAAGACGCTGTCGTGTTGATATAATGTGTGAATGCAGGGATGAGCTGAGGTGGTGTGTTACCGTGGGAACGACCCCTGGGAGACCTGAAGTAATTACTGAACCACCTGTCGGAGAGAGATCCACACAACCCTGTCTCCAACACACACACACACACATTCAAAAGAAATCATACCAAACACAATTAGCACAACCAATTTATTGTCTTTCAAGAAAAAAAAACAACAACAACACAAAACTCTGAAAACATAAAGAAACGTACACCTTTAAATTACACAGGCTCTTATAAACAAAATAAAGTCTCTTTCTATATTTACATCAGCAGGGGTAACGACAGGTGACTCCTCCCTCAGCGTGTCTCCGCTAAAATAAGATAAACATTGTTTTCCTCTGATATCCGTCTCTGTGCACAAAAAGCCAGCATCTTTACTCTACACAGCCCTGATTGGAAAGGATGAGCCCCGACCCCCCGACTCCCCCGACCTCCCCTGACGTCTGAAATGTGTCTTTTCCCCACATTTTGATTTGTCATCCTTGCGGTTCGCTCCAAGTGGATTGACCCCGGTGTTTATTTAAGTTTGTGTTAACTTGTCCTGTTGGTCAGTGTGGTTATTGAGTGATGAGAACAAAGACGCCAAAACTATCCATGTGCTCACAAGTGCTAGCCAAAAGTAGCAGGTTTATTTCTGGCACTATTTTATTTAATGCAACCTCATATTCATGTGCTGAGCAGGGATTTTTGGGATGCACGCCGCCTCCAAAACTCCACCTTCACTTGGTAAAGAGAGGCTAAGCCATGCTAACCATGAGACCTGTGGTGCCTTCAAATGTTGCCTCCTCTCGTGAACACGGTGAACACCATCCCATTTGAAGGCACCACTTATTTCGGAAAAACTATGAATGGTAGTCAACAAATATTTTTTTGATCCTGTTTGAATTACACCATGAATCACACATCTGATGTTTGTCAGTTTAAAAGATAATTTTGCAAATTAAGAAGTTTGTATTAAAACTGTTGAAGTGTCAGACTGATACGTTTAAATTTAATTAGAACTAAAGATTTCCCATTACCTACAAGGAAAAACAAAACAAAATCATTCTTAAAAAGGACCAGTGTTTAGGCTTTAGTGGCATCGAGTCTAGAAGGTAACCCACAAAAACTCTTGCGAGATGCAAACAAAAAGCCAATGGGATTGTTCCATTGGCTTTTGGATTAGAAAATCAGCTCTGTGGTAAACACACGTTTATGATAAATACACATTTTGTTCAGCAAGATAATCTCCACTAATGAACGCCACTATTATGATTTTTGAAGTGTGATTGCTATCGCCAGAAGTAAAAAGCTAACATTAGGCTATAAACAAACTATAAACACAACGAGGCTGTGAAGCTGGACGAGTCGGCGTGATGACGTTCAGTAGTCTCATTTAGCCACTTGTTAGCAACCGCCTTTTTTAAGACACATAAAAGCTTCAAAATGAATGAGTGACTGAAGGTCGGCGAGGCCCTATTGTAATTGCTTTGTTTATTATTATTGTTATTATTATTTATGCAAAGTAATCACATTTTTGAGGGGCTAGAAGTGCTCGGAAAGTGAACAAATTTGGCACACGTATCAGGACTGGTGAAAAATGTGCCCCCTAAAAGAAATTGCTAAATTTGAGTTCCTAGAAGTGTGAAATTTGGCAGGTACATGTAACATGTTGAGACGTACAAAAAAGCGTCTTGGAGGTAAACCGTAAACCCAACAGGAAGTTGGCCATTTTGAATTTTACCATTTCCAGGCACTATACTTTAACTAACTCCTCCTAGAAATTTAATTATTGATGTATTTGATGTTGTAGAACAAAACGTTAAAACCTCTTCAGCTTGTGTTAACCACAGACCTTATTTAAGGCATCTAACTAAAAACCCATTGACTTCCAAACGAGGGAACAGGAAGTGCTAAAATGCGAACTCATTTCCGGGTTTTAGGACTCAAGCAAGCTAAATTCTTAGTGCGGAGCACCGTAGCCGTCGATGTACCGGATGATTTTGGTTTCTGTGTTCTCATGAAGTTGACCAGTGGTTCAATCACCCAAAACTTTTGTTTTTCCATCTCTCTCACTTTGGGTAGCACCGTCAACACCTCATATAACCACTAACTGACCATTGTCTCCGTCTCTGTAGTAGCCACCACAGTTTTAGAGAGAGGACATCCTGACAATAAAACAACAGCTTCTGCTCCCATGTGACATGTGATTGATTTGTTGAATGTCTGTCAATGGAACAGGGAAATAAAAGATGAAATAAGAAGACAACAGTTGAGTCGGATGGAGCTTCTAATAAAACAGGGGCCAATTGATCTCTCACTGCAAAAAAAATTAATTTAGTTTTACTTTCAGCATTTAAATATGAAACTAATTCCAGTGCAGCTTCAGGAAATACATCAGAATGTCAACATCTTGAAACGAGGCAAGAAAATGATGATCTTTGTATGTGGATGTTTGTGGGAGGCTGCGTCTCAAAAGCAGCAAAATAAAAAATAAAAAATAACAGCTGACATTTGGATACACAGAAAGGAGATGCTCAACACGACAATCAATTAACACTCAAAGAAGCAAACACAGAGGTATAAAAAAACCAACAGGTAAGGCTGAGGTCAACCCACCGTGCTATGGAGAGGATAGACACATGAATACAGCATAACACAGCACAGCTCAACTGAAACAGGGTGATGAGGGAGGACGACGAAGAGGAGGGTTGGATCCTTAATTTACTGTACATAATCTGGGATGCAGCTTCTTGAAAATGATGTCATTGGCTGATTGTAAACTTGTAAATTGGTAGAATACGACAATAGAATAGAAATACTTTTGTACGGCACTTTTTAGGTGGACGTTTCACCGGCGTCCGGTAGTCGCTTTCAGTCCAAAATGGCAGAAGTGTAGCTCTGCTGCTGGGCACCGACGTTGTGATGGAACGAACAATTGACTCTTACTTCTTGGCGATATACGTTCTTTGATATAAAGTCCGAGTTAGAAAATGAAGGTATGAAGTTTGAAACAACATTTACCAGGAAGGGAAGGTTTTAATGTAACACGGTGTGAAGTTGCATTATGGGAAGTGTAGGATCCAGTGAACCATACTGGGGCCTAAAAGCAATGAGTATAGAAGCAAAGAGAGGAAACTCCCGTGTTTGTTTGACGACAGCCGCTGCCGCCATTTAGGACTGAAAACGCTCATTATATTTATAATATTTTATTGTTCAACACAGGTGATTTTGGTAGAATATGACAATAAAATAGGAATAATTTTGTTTTACTTTTGTCTTTTACTTTTGTCATTTTTAAGGTGGATGTTTTACTGGCGTCCGGTAGTCGCTTTCAGTCCAAAATGGAGTAGCTCTGATGCTGGGGCCCGACGTTGCGATGGAACGAACATCTGACTTTCACTTCTTGGCGATATACGTTCTTTGATATAAAGCCCGAGTTAGAAAATGGCGGTATGAAGTTTGAAATTTACCAGGAAGGGAAGGTTCTAATGTAACAGTTGCATTATGGGAATTGTAGGATCCAGTGTTTTTGGAGCTTCAACCATACTGGGGACTAAAAGTCAGGACATCTCAGCCTCTGCTGCTCTGAATTTGACCTTTTTTTTGTTTGTTTTAATCTGAGCCCCTCCATCTTTATGGAAATGCAATAATAAACCTCCATTCTTTCTCTTTAATCTTTCTTCAAGATCTAATTTGAATTCGACCGTCTATCCAGACGATTTGACTTAAGTTGGTTACATGTAATAAATTTGCAACAGCCTCTCTCTCCTCCTCCTTTTCATTGAGTTATAACCAGCGTTTACCAGCAGGGGGCAGTACTGACATACTGATAACATGCAGCTCCATCACTGGCCTGTTGCTTCAACCACAGAGAGCCGTCCAACAGGTGAACACATGGATACTACTGAAGCTCTCCTCCAATGAGGCGGTCAACAAAAGTCAACATGGGAGGAAAACAAGAAGGGATTAAACGATAAACCTTCAGTATGAATTCTAAAACAAAGCAGCTGATGACGTGTCTATGAAGGAGCTCGGCTACCCTCTCATCCCTCACCTCTAGTTTCCTTTCCTTTCCTCCCCCCCACCCCTCTTCAGTCCGTCAGCAGCACCAGTTCCCCCTCGCTCCTCTCTCCCCCGTCGCTCTCCTCTCCCTCGCTGTACGGAGGAGGACGCTCCCTCTCTCGTTCCCTCTCTCTCTCTCTGACGGGTACAGAGGTGGGCGTGGCCTGGTCCTCCACCCGACGCAGCGTGGGCGGGACCTGCGGCAGGTAGTGCTCCAGCAGCGCGGGGTGAAAGGGCATGGTCGCCACCGAGACCGAGCCGACGCCGCCGCCCGGGTACTGGCCGTCGCCGTGGGAGTAGTGGATCTGCTGCGGCTCCGTTTGACTGGAAAAAGACGGGAAGTGACGATGAGACCGGAGGACGAATCAACTTCAATCTGTTTCTATTGAAGCATCACTTATTGACATTGACCTTTCATATGATGGAGGTGATTCAGGTGTACAGCACACGCTGGTTATCAGGAAGTATTCAGAGGATTGTGGGTCAGAATAGCCAGAAAAGAATAATGGATGTAGTAGGACATCTGGGTATTTTTGGCATACTGCATTTGACATTTATTGGGACATACTAAATCATTTTCTGGTAAACTAAATAGTATGGTAGTATGGGTATTGGAACGCACAGAGAGTTTGCTGTCTTGGTTCGGACTACGGAGCCTCCATGTTTCATAACTATAGGCACAACTCAACCCGTTCCGCACAACGTGATTGGTTGATGGCTACACTGATCAGCCATAACATTCAGACCACTGACAGGTGAAGTGAATAACATTGATTATCTCGTTACCATGGCACCTGGCAGTGGGGGGGATATTAGACAGCAAGTGAACATTTTGAACTTTGTGTTGAAATGGGCCAGTGTAAAGATGTGAGCGACTTTGAGGGCCAGATTGTGATGCTAGACGTCTGGGTCAGAGCATCTCCAGAACTGCAGCCCTTGCGGGATGTTCCCGGTCTGCAGTGGTCAGGAAGAAAGACAGGGTCAGACCCGAGGCTCATTGATGCACGTGGGGAGTGAAGGCTGGCCCGTGTTGTCTGATCCAATAGAAGAGCTTCTGGAGCTCAAACTGCTGAAAAAGTGAATGCTGGTTCTGATAGAAAGGAGTCAGAACACACAGTGAGGAGCAGTTTGTTGCGTATGGGGCTGCGTAGCCGCAGACCGGTCAGGGTGCACCGTGCTGACCCGTGTCCACCGACCAAAAGCGCCTCCAATGAGCATCAGAACTGGACCACGGAGCGATGGAAGAAGGTGGCCCGGTCTGATGAGTCACGTTTTCTTTTACATCATGTGGATGGCGACGAGTTAAAGGTGTTGACTCGGCCTCCAATCGAGCATCTGTGGGATGTGCTGGACGAACAAGTCCGATCCACGGAGGCCCCACCTCGCAACTTATACAGGACTTAAAGGATCTGCTGCTGACGGCTTGGTGCCAGATACCACAGCAGACCTTCAGAGGTCTAGTGGAGTCCATGCCTCCACGGGTCAGGGGGGGGGGGGCTACTCAATATTAGGCAGCTGGTCATCATGTCATGGCTGATCGGTGTATGTTTGTGGTGTGAAAGTTTAGAAGAAAACGATCTCATTCCGAAATAAAAAAGTATGCCACTTTTTTGCAGGTAATATTGGTGTATTAAAATCATTCATGACAAAAACAACAGTTGAAACAGTTGAAACAAAAGCTGCTGGTGGTGAAGACCTTAAACTCTGAAGAGATGTGGTTTGAATAAAGTGATCATAAAGTGTAAGGCCATCGTGATATTCTGATATTGACATTTTATCTCTGAAAAGAGACTAAAAGAGAAAAAGATGTGGCAAAGAAAAACAACAGCGAAACAGAAAAAAACACTCAAGACCAAACGCTGTTAACAGCTCCAACCTCCAACTCCTCCAGCTTAACTAGTTGGAGGAGTTAGAGGGAACAATGGCGAGGGACGCTATTCATCGTCGAGGACAGACTAAAAAACAGCCCAGCTGCGGTATCAATACTCCACTTTTGTTTGTGTCTTCAAGAATAAAAGAAGAGCTTTGGGAGCTGCAGGCATTGTCTGCAGTGCGTGGAGGTGCACAGAAAACGCAAAGGACTGAATTGTCTACCAGGGACAAACTCTGTCTCGCTCGCTATCACGCCGGTCTCTGCGTGCGAGTGCGTCGGGTTTCTACCTGTGCGTGTAGGTCGCTCGCTGCTCCTGCCGGCGGTTCTTCATCATGGCCTTGTACTCGCCCACCCTCAGCCTGCGTCCCTCCACGATGCAGGTCCGTTTGGGCCGGGGTTTGTACTTGTAGTCCGGGTAGCGCTCCAGATGCTGCCTGCTCAGCCTCGCCTGCTCTTCGTAGTACGGCTGCTTCTCCTGGTTGGACATGCCCTTCCACCTGGAGCCTGAAGACAAAGACACGACAGCACAATGTTTATTTCGTTTTGTGTTAGCTTTAGTCTTGAGGTTGGCCTTCACTGTACTAGATTTTTCAAATCCTAACAGATGTTGAAAATGTGAGAGATGCCACACATAACGACGTTATGTTCAATTTAACAGTCTTGCTCCTATAGAGTAAGAGATTCATTCACGAGTCCCGACAAAAAACCTGCAAATCTCGCAAAATCTCTCGTGATCAAACGTGACTAGTGTAAACAAACATGGCAGATGGGGTGACCTCTACCTCACCCGGCTCTACCTGTTTGACGTGGAGAGGAGGTCATGTTGCTCTGGCGCTATCTGTTTGGCGTGGAGAGGAGGTCGTGTTGCTCTGGCGCTATCTGTTTGGCATGGAGAGGAAGTCATGTTGCTCTGGCTCTATCTATTTGGCATGGAGAGGAAGCCATGTTGCTCTGGCTTTATCTATTTGGCGTGGAGAGGAAGTCGCGTTGCTCTGACTATCTGTTTGGCGTGGAGAGGAAGTCGCGTTGCTCTGGCGCTATCTGTTTGGCGTGGAGAGGAGGTCGGGTTGCACTGGCTCTATCTGTTTGGCGTGGAGAGGAAGTCGTGTTGCTCTGGCGCTATCTGTTTGGCGTGGGGAGGAGGTCGTGTTGCTCTGGCTCTATCTATTTGGCGTGGAGAGGAAGTCGCGTTGCTCTGACTATCTGTTTGGCGTGGAGAGGAGGTCGGGTTGCACTGGCTCTATCTATTTGGCGTGGAGAGGAAGTCGTGTTGCTCTGGCTCTATCTGTTTGGCGTGGAGAGGAAGTCGTATTGCTCTGGCTCTATCTGTTTGGCATGGACAGGGCGGGCAGGAAGAATTAGCAATGTTAGTTTTTACACTCCTTTGTACTGAAAACCGCCTTTTATAAAGACACCTAACGGCTTCAAAATTCACTATTTATTATCATATTTTACGTCGTAGAACAAAACGTTAAAATCTCTTCAGCTTGTGTTAAACTACAGACCTTATTTCAGGCATCTAACTAAAAAAACTTCCAGACGAAGGAACCTGAAGTGATAAAATGCAAACTCATTTCCGGGTTTTAGGACTCCTTCCTGTAGATTAACGGTTTATATGACTGTGCATAATCTGCATGTTTGTAGTCACGTCCTCATGTCTGTCTGAAGGGTGGTTGCTCTCGACAACAAGCTCTCCACAATAGAAAGGAATGTAAATGTTTGGTCCAAGGAAAGGGATTCAGGCCAGCATGTGTGTGTGTGTGTGTGTGTGTGTGTGTGTGCGTGTGTGTGTGGTGGGACCAGCAGGTGTCTCAGATGTAGAGGCACAGAGTGAAACCCACCCGACCCAGCGACCCAGTGCTAAAGGCTCACCCAAGATCTTGCTGATAGAGGAGTTGTGCATGTCGGGGAAGGCCTGCAGGATCCTGCGGCGCTCGTCTTTGGCCCACACCATGAAGGCGTTCATGGGCCTCTTGATGTGGCCCGAGGAGGGAGGTGGCCGGGTCTCAACGTAGCTGCCCGGGGTAGAGACGGGCAGGGCACCTACGGGAGAGAGGGCTACCGTCAGAGAGGACCTCACTAAAGATGTTGCTTTCTCTTCTTGTAGTCAAGCCCTCTGCTACCTCACCTGGTTATTAACCTTTACTCATTGAAGGGAAAGTTTCTCTCCACCCACAAACCTCCTACTTCACATGCAGTCATGATTCACTTTCCACACCCACATTCATTAAAGCTTCCACACTTCTAGAAGAAGATGACACATTCTGATACAGCTGATCGAGGAGGTGGTGGTGGACTTTTTTTCTATAACTAGTATAGTATACTGCCTTCAAAATAGACAGTTGGGTAACACTTTCGATGACGCCCATGTCTATGATGCATTGTAAACATAGTTTTAAAGCAATATAATCAGTGTTGGGCAGTAACACGTTACTGTAATATTATTACTTTTCCCAGTAATGAAATGTGTAACATGGATTACTAATTCCAAACCAGCAATTATATTACTTTAATCCAAGTAATGCTGTATAACTGGATTATTATGGAGGACGGAACCTGACAAAATAAAAAATAAAAATATGAATAATTAAATAAATGAATCAATAAGTAAATAATATATTATTAAATGTGGCAAAATATTATTACAAATTAATCTAGTCATTAATTACCTGATAAAATGTGATAGTTCAGCTGCAGAAAAAAATTAAAATAAAACAAAAAGTTTGGGGAATAAATAAGGGATGAAATGCAAATTGTGTAAAAATAAATGCATAAATAAATATAAGATAAATAACAAATAAATGCAAAATTAAATAGATACATTTAAAAATTTATAAAAATAAATACATGAATAAATAAAAGGGAAAATTAAACAAGAGAGTAAATAAATAAGGGAATTAATACAAAGATAAATAAATAAATAAGCAAATTAAAACAGAAATATAAATTTGTGTCACATTTTATTAATTATCTAATGGCTACATTTATTTTTAATATTATTTTTGCTATATTTAATCATGTATTTATTTATTTATTTTTGCTCCGATTGGTCAGCTGGCCCACCGTCGTGATTGGTCAACCGAACCAAACTCTTCAGACTCCGCTCCAGCTCCGCTCTAACGTTATGCAAATGTGCTACCTTTGACGTGAACTTTGGGCTTTGTAACTTTGCAGACCTTTTACATGCACAAAAACCGATATAACACACTGAAGGAAAGTGAAAAAGGCACAAAAGCATAATAGGTCCTCTTTAAACACATTATTATTCACCCCATTTGGCAAACATCAATGACGAAGGCCATTCATTATGAATAAGCAGGCTCCTCCAGGGACACCTACCCTCAGAGTCACTGCTGAGGTGGTCCTCGCCGCGCTCCGAGTGAGAAATTCTCTCGCTGCGCGGAGAATCTTTATACTCCTGAAGACAGAAAATAAAAAGACATAGAGGGATGAAGTCAGAGATGCAGTTAAGTCACACAGATATTCACACTCCAGCACAAAGAGGCGATTTGAATTTCGCCTGCAGTAAAAAAGATGACCCGTGCGTCCACAGAGGGTGTGTTTCGAGGCACACATGTGTTTCACAGAGCGCTATTTAAGGTAAAGGAACCGCACCGCTCGCCATATCAGCTGCTGTTTAAATGCAGAGCTGTAAATGCAAAGGAAGGAAGTGACAACGGAAGAATGGTGTTTATTGTTTGAGGGAGGAGAGGTGAAGGAGAAGAGGCAGAGTTGGGAATGTAAACTATCACACTATCGTCCGTTCCCGTGCTGTGAAACGTTATTTATCCCCGTTCGGTGGAGTGTAATACCAAAATAGGTCAGTGATCAGTGTTAAAGCAGCGGCGGCAGCAGCAGCAGGGCGAGATGGAGCAGGATAATGGAGGAGAGGAGGAGGAGAGCAACAGAGTACAGTATTACTGTGGACAAAGAGAGAGGGCAGGTGGCTCAGTCAATGCCACACTGAGGCCTTTGTGGTATTGTGAGGCTGCAACAGCTGTTGCTCCAGGACGAGGCTGAGACCAAAGCTTCAGCCACCTCAAAGAATGAAAACCAGAAGACCAGAATAGAAGACAATTTTTACAAGAACCAAAACAAAAAAATAACAGCCAGGGTTGAGCTGCTTTAACAGCACAAATCTACAAACACTGAAGTCATGTGTGCAATTAAAACATGTTTTCACTGTAGCACACGAGAACAGCAGTTGATAGCATCTTTGTCAGAGGACACTGAATGTTACGCAGCCTCTCTTTCAATTGCTAATAATAGAAACAACAGACACATAACTTCTTTGTCTCTTCCACACGGTGTTTATGTTCCGGGAGGATAATACTGAGCTGTTACAATGTGCTCCTGTGTGTGGTTACACTACAGCTGGTTAAATCCTCAGGAGAAGCATGACTCCCTGTAACTCTAAACCTGACTCTGACCCCCCATTAGACAACCTCGAAAGACGGGCAGACTGTGAGCGTTTCCTCACAGTTTGAGGGTATTTGCATTAAACAAACTCCAGCTAATTACATCAAAGTGGCAGTAGGCAGTATATACTTTAGGCATCATTGGGCAAAAATCCCATAATAACCTTTCAGCATATTGTAATTCAAGTGTTCTGAGAGAAAACTAGACTTCTGCTCCTCCTCATGGCTCTGTCTTCAGGCTTTAGAACATCTATCCTGTGACAGAAGACTTTGACCAATCACAGGTCATTTCAGAGAGAGAGAGCGTTCCTATTGGCTGTGCTCCGGTCATGTGACCAGAACTTGGCGTTCCTTCACCAGATTTCTACAATGGTGGCGGCGTCACAAACTTTCTCATTTTACAGCTAAACCGTGCTACAAGATGATTCTGAGAACATCTGAGGAGAGAAATAGACATTAACGTAACAGAATATTGATTCATATTTGATCAGCGCTGCCTAGTTTGACCATTTGGTCGGATTGACAGCCGGCTCTCATAGACAACAGCTGGACAGCAGACCTCAGATCAGCTCTTACTGCTTGTTTTCCTCCGGTCTGTAAAATCTTGCAGATGCCTTTAGGAGTACCGGAGGAACAAGATTTTTTTTTAGGTTACCTGTTTCATGTACTACTGTCACATTATAGCGACCGTTTTATTATACTGTTCATATTTGCTCCAATCTCGCCTACCTCAGCTTTAAGAACACATCGGTGAAACAGGTGAGGAAAACAAGTTTTGCCGGGATCATTTTTCGAATTTATTTTTTTCTAGCAAGTGTTTGTTGTTGTAATACTCATTTTACCCACATGAGGCTGCAGTGCATCACTACAATACATCCATGTTCTAAATAGGACTAAAAGCATTCATGTTTTCTTCCAGGTGAGTTTTAATTTACATAACACACAATATACAGCATGTATGTACTTTGTGTTTGGAGTGAATGGAGAAATTAAAAGTCACCTGCTGGGGTAGTGGTGCACCTCAGCCTCTAGTGGCCGAAATGAGTATTACAACAACAAACACTCCTGACAAACAAACAAATCACCTGACAAAACTTTATTTTTCACCTGTTTCACAGATGAAAAAATAAATAAATGAACAAAATAAATAAATAAATGAAAAATAAATAAATGAATGAATAAATAAATATATGAATGAATGAATGAATAAATAAATAAATAAATGAATGAACAAAATAAATAAATAAATTAATTAATTAATAAATAAATAAATGAACGAATAAATAAATAAATAAATAAAATATAAATAAATAAATAAAATGAATAAGAAATATTATCCTAGCAAAACCTTTTGTCACCTGTTTTTAAATCATAAACACCAAAGCTAAAAAAATTTAGATCAGACTTAGAAAAAAAAATTCTCACTTGCCTCTGAGCACTTGTATATACTGTATTTGCATCAAAGAGTAAAAAAAGAAATGGAAGAGAGAGAGAAGAATTCTGGCGAAAAGCACACAGAAAAAGATGTGAAGAAGTCTGTGAGAAGGAAAAGAGAGGCTACAATAACACAACAAACATTTACATTCCCCGTGTGCAGGTCTTATCTCGCTGCTGTAGCCTTTAAGATAATCGTACAGGACTGGACTCAGACTCGTACCGTGTCAGAGGCGTTACAGAAATGTTATGGTCGGACCTGGTGAGATTAACTTTGTGACTTTTATGTAAAAGTCATGTAAATATGTGCCATCATATTTACGTAACGAGGCGCATGTCTGAACAGAAACCAGATTCAGCTCACCATCTTCCTGCCGCCGTCTCTCTCTCTCTCCCGTTCCCTCTCTCGCCCTCCGGCGCCGTGGCCCCTCAGGAGCTGCTGGGCATCGTGGATGGCCTGGGTGACCACATCGCCGTCTCCGAGGAAACCTGGAGACAAAAACACGGGTCAAGGAGGGAGGACAACGAGGAACCCAGCACTCAAGACGCATTGAGATCCGATCGCTCAGATCACATTCAGAGGACCGCCTACTCGACTGACGTCCCTCACTGAGCTCCTCATGTGACTAGACAGACACAACGAGCCTCATGGCATGGAAACGGCTTCTGTGCTCTACTGTATTCTGTCGGTCTTATCTATAGGCTACATATCTACAGACTATCAGGCTATGGACACAAAGTGCTGTCGGAGATGTGTCGGTGTCTTTGTTCCGGTGTTCTGCACGGAGCTCACACCCGACTCTTTGAAGCTCCGTACGCCGCTGTTGCCTGGAAAAGGTGGCGGTGTCTGCAGCACGGAGGTCCCCGGGGACCGCTGGTACAATAACCTTATATTTTGATGTTAATAAAATGTACCCAAATTCACAAATATGTAGGATATTACTACTGATATTCATGTAATATCACGTCACAACGTCTGCTGTATTAGTCAAGTGTTTATACGTGTTTATTTGCATACAGAGCGGGGAAGTGAGCGGACAAAAGGCAATTACTTTTTGTATTATAAGTTCTCTGAAAATGTATGTTTAAATATGCAAATGAGGTGTTATGTTATTAAATATGTGCTAATTTGCATACATTTCCAGAACATAAATCTGAACATTGGATAAAGCCAGGTTCACACCAAAGGTTTCTGCAGAGAGAATTTTGGATATCTCTTTTTATCACTCCTTAAATCAGAAAATACTGTCAACAGCCACAAAAAAGCCAATTTTCACCATGTTTTAAGGAAAAAATGTTGTATAATTCAGGCTATGAATTATATATGAACAAACCCTTCTGTAAAAAACCTCCAGAATATAGATAGGAATGAAACTGGGAAGTTTGGAGGATGTAAGTGCTACTGAAGTGGAGATTTATGGCTCAGAGTCTGAGAAACAACTCATTTTGAGAAAACAGCTTTAAAGATATGGATTGTACATTTTCATACATTTTGAAAACACTACAGGTGAATAGGGTTTATTATTTACATTAAGGCAATTCTTTTTTGTATTATAAGTTTTCTGAAAATGTTTGTGTAAATATGCAAATGATTCATTATGTTATCAATAGTTTGCTAATTTGCATACATTTCCATAACAGAGTTTACAGAGGGAATTTTAGATTACTCTTTTTAATCACTCCGTAAATCAGAAAATAATGACAAAACAAAACAACAAATTCCCAAAAACAACAAAATGTAATGAAATGTAATGTTTAAATATGCAAATGAGGCATTATGTAATGCTAACTTTTAGTGAATTTAAGAGAAATCTACAGACGCAAATAGACAAATAAACACCTACATGTGAATTCTGGATGTTTTCTTTCCACTAGTCTGAAAGAAGACGTGTTATGGAACCAAAATGCCTGGGGTGTCAAAAGTTTTATAAGCACGAAGGAGACTCTGATACTGAGACAAACCAGACACACAGAGGGTGTCTAATACCACAACTTTGATTCCAGCATCTTAGAGGAGCTGTTGGGATGCAATGATTAACGTCAACTGTCAGCGTAACTCACTGAGGGCCGATCGTGGCGGGCTGTGGTTCACTTCTCTGTGGAGGTCTCTGGACCTGTAGGCTCCTTGCAGCGCCAGCGAGCCCAGCTCCATGCTCTGCGGACTGGGTGTTTTCCCCAGCTCCAGCCCCTTTGGCTTGGAGGTCAGGTTCAAGGGCTGACTGGCTTCCTAAACACACACAGTGAAGAGAGCAGATGAGCAGGGGTGGGTGGGGTCCACTTTAACACACATTCAGACGCAAACCGCAAAAGGACGAGGGCGTGTGCATTTATTCCGGTTATGCACGGCAGATTTGGCATGTCGGAGCGCATCTGTCACACCTTGTAACGTCGCTGGTCTTTTGTCTTCGCGCTCACCTCGTCCTCTCTTCCCTTTTGTTTATCTAAGCTGCGTTGGTCTATCTCGAGCTTGAGAACGAGCCGTGCAAACACAGATCAGACCACATACACACACACACACCTATACCACACACATTAACACTGGGAACAGAGGGTGTGGTGTGTTCCAAGAGCTTTTTCAGCCTCCCAAATACCAGACACAAGTACATTATCTGTTAAATCTGGAGGGAATCACTTTCTTTAAATGTATATAGTAGATACGCACACTGTGCACTAAACAAACACGCTGCCTTAAGTCATTGTTGCACTTTGGATATAGAATATAGGTGTATGCATGTTTGTATTTAAAGGAAACAAGTTTGTTACATTGATGAGAACAGTTAAATGTCTGACTGACACTATACTATAGTGCAGTAATATTGTACCTGTCGGTAGGAACTGCTCCTCTTGACAGGGGCGGGGTGAGGGTTCGGCAGCAGCTGCATGGGATAGTCCACGGCTGTGGAAGGTGGAAAATTGCATACATGAAAAACATGAACAATCAAATAACTCTGAACACTGAAATGGCAGTGACCCTCCTGCACACGCACACACACACACACACACACACACACACACACACACACACACACACACACACACACACACACACACACACACACACACACACACACACACACAGTAGTGTCTTTATAGTTTATTACACAGCTGTGTTGAATACTCGATTCTGATTGGTCAATCACGGCGTTCTGTGGTCTGTAATTTCTGTATAACAGACCGTTGCTACGTATAACAGACCGTTGCTATGGGCGCAGTTCTGGACCATTTCTGTGTCAAAATATTGATTTCTTAAGTAAGTAGCCGTGTTATAAGCGGGACGATGTACAGCTAGCAGCTCATTGTTGTGTAATATATACTTTCGTTTTTCATTTAGTTTATTTTAACCATCACAATAACAAAGCACAAACAGTATATTAGAAAAGAGGAAACATATAAATGTCATGCCACATTGATCAGCTTTTGCTTCTTATAGTAAAATGACAGGCGGCCAATAAACAATGTCTTGTGTTCCTGTGTTATTTGCATGTATTTAAAGGAGGTAATGTGCAGACATTTGGTGCAAAATTGGTCCCTTTCTATGCAAATGAGCCTCAATGCAAAGATCAGTGCTGATAGCCACTCGCTGTTATATGATTGGCTGTTGCTTTGGCTGGAGTGAGCGGACAGCCAATCACATCTGTCCTGTTGATATGATATGAATGAATGAATAAATACAAACAA
>CAKAOH010038384.1:0-27896 GCA_916701665.1 Sebastiscus tertius
ATAAGGATCGAACCCACAACCTCCAGTACTCCAGCCAGTTAGCTACCACACTGAGCTATCTGACCAGTACACCAACATGATGTTTCTTTTTGTATTTGACTTCTTTATTTGAAGTTGACTCTCAAAACTCAGTCACATGAAATTTTTCGACACTGACTTTTTTTATGACATTTTTCGACATAATATAATAATACTTTTATTAATAAAAGTTTTTGACATACTATACTATACTATATGACTTTTTCTTCAAAAAAAATTTCAACATAATATGCTATGACAAATTTTTTAATGAAAGTTTTCGACATACTATACTATGACGTTTTAGTTATGACATTTTTCGACATATTATACTATGACTTTTTATAACACATTTTTTCGACATATTATAATATGACTTTTTCTTCATGAAAATTTTCAACATGCTATAGTATGACTATTTTTTCATAAATTTTTTCGACACGCTATACTATGACTTTTTTTATGACATTTTTCGACATAATATAATGATACTTTTATTAATGAAAGTTTTTGACATACTATACTATACTATATGACTTTTTCTTCAAAAAAAATTTCAACATAATATGCTATGACAAATTTTTTAATGAAAGTTTTCGACATACTATACTATGACGTTTTAGTTATGACATTTTTCGACATATTATACTATGACTTTTTATAACACATTTTTTCGACATATTATAATATGACTTTTTCTTCATGAAAATTTTCAACATGCTATAGTATGACTATTTTTTCATAAATTTTTTCGACACGCTATACTATGACTTTTTTTATGACATTTTTCGACATAATATAATGATACTTTTATTAATGAAAGTTTTTGACATACTATACTATACTATATGACTTTTTCTTCAAAAAAAATTTCAACATAATATGCTATGACAAATTTTTTAATGAAAGTTTTCGACATACTATACTATGACGTTTTAGTTATGACATTTTTCGACATATTATACTATGACTTTTTATAACACATTTTTTCGACATATTATAATATGACTTTTTCTTCATGAAAATTTTCAACATGCTATAGTATGACTATTTTTTCATAAATTTTTTCGACACGCTATACTATGACTTTTTTTATGACATTTTTCGACATAATATAATGATACTTTTATTAATGAAAGTTTTTGACATACTATACTATACTATATGACTTTTTCTTCAAAAAAAATTTCAACATAATATGCTATGACAAATTTTTTAATGAAAGTTTTCAACATACTATACTATGACGTTTTAGTTGTGACATTTTTCAACATATTATACTATGACTTTTTATAACACATTTTTTCAACATACTATACTTTGACTTTCTATAAGATATTTTTCAACATACTATAATATGACTTTTTCTTCATGAAAATTTTCAACATGCTATAGTATGACTATTTTTTCATAAATTTTTTCGACACGCTATACTATGACAATTTTATGACATTTTTCGACATACTATACTATGACGTTTTATAAGACATTGTTTTGTGTTGTTAATTGATTTTCAATAATAAATACATAAATATATTTGCATAAAGCAGCATATCTGTCCACTCCCATGTTGATAAGAGTATTCAATACTTGACTAATCTCCCTTTCAGGTTCATTTAGAACAGATAAAACATGTGCAGTTAATTTCCCCATTAATCACAATAAAATGTTTTAATCGATTGACAGCCTTACTTCACACATATTTCAATTTGTTATGCAAGCAATGAGCTTCCTGTTGTTTTTATGTTGCGTAACCCTGCACCTGTTAAGCACCTCTTTCTCCCCACTGTACTTGTTGTAGCTGCTCATCATAAATAAATCCTACAACATTAACTGGTGAGTTTATTTATTGTCTTTTCTGACATTAGATACCCAGAAACACCCTATGCTGGATTTAAAGAAATAATGTACTGTACCAGATATAACAAGCTTTCAGTGCATCATGCTGTATTGTATTATATAGTGGGGAAAAACTAATGTATTAATATGACCCTGGTAACTTCAAGGCAAGTCACCAACAGAATATTCATTTTGGGGTGAACTGTTCCTTTAAAAGTGCACTTGGTATGTGGAGGGTAATGCTTCGGTTGATGTAGTAAGCAAAGTATATAGTAGTCTAATGCAGTGAAAGCCAAAGAGACAATGTACTACAGAGTATTAGGACCACACTGAGGAAAACACATCTGAGATTTACTGAATAAAGTCAGAATATTACAAGAAAAAAGTCATAACTTTACGAGAAAAAAAGAAAATAACACGTAAAATTTATAATATTCTGACTTTATTCTCTAAATCCCAGATTAATTTATTTTTCCTCAATGTGGCCCTAATACTCCGTCGTCCCGTCGTACCATAGACCCACAACAACGATAAATAAAAATGAAAATAAAAACAAAAAACAGTTCTTCATTTCCATTTTTCTAAATCCACATGGAGCCGCTGGAGAGGAGCTGGAGAGACGCAGGTTGCTGACCGCTGCCTCGTGGAATAACAGCATAAGTGGTGGTATATCATCACAAAACGAAACGACAGGGCATTTACAAAGGTTGACTTTTGTACTTATGTTGTAATAATTGTATTAATTTGCAAGACCTTTATAAGACCTTTGGTAATCCATGTTTTTATTGTCCAATTACATATCAATAAAATGAATTATTAAAATGCATTGATTACACACACATATCCGAAGCTTTCCAGGTCATCTGTCGCATCATTAGACTACAGATATAAAGAACAGCAGCACCAGTAGTAAGTGGTCAAATGCAAGTGGACTTGCTGTCTTGAAGGAACATCTTCAAGACAATACATAAAAATAACATCACATTTCATTTATATACTACAGCTCTAAACTAATTTGACACAATTAAATGTGTAATATTTTGAATAATAGAAACATTTAAAATGACCTATTTTAACACTTAGTGTACATTCATTCCCATTCAGAGTGGCTACTTAAACAGCTTTATACTATTGAAACTGCTCTAGAAGTTAGTGCAGCGCAGGAAGTAGCTGTTCCTCAGCACGCGGTACAACCTCCCGGTCCTCAGGTTGTACTCGAACATGTAGGGTCCGCTGTAGATGTACGTAAAACCTGCAGAACACAGACTCAAGGTTAGTTTCTGTGCTGGTTAAAAGGAATAGTTCAACATTTATATTTTAATCTCTTTGTTGTCCAGAATTAGACGAGAAGATTGATGCCACCCACTCTCATGTTTGTCCATTAAATATGAAGCTAGAGCCAGTTATGTGTGTTGTACCCCGATGATATGTCGCGTTGATGACGCGGGACAAGGCATGTCAACAGGGAAAACAGCTAGCCTGGCTCTGTGAAACGGTAATCTAACTAAATATCTGCTTCCTGTTTAACAGCCAGATATGAAAGTGGTATCGGTCTTCTCATGTAACTCTCAGCAAGAAAAGCTTTTAAGCACACTCCCCCCAAAAATGTCACTTTTCTTTTTAGGCTGAAAACATGAAAGACGGGTCTGAATATCTCATTTCAGTTGTTTGGACTTGGAAAACTTTAGGTCAGCTTTGACTGCTGCTCACCTCTGTACTGGAAAGCTGCAGTCACCCTGCCGCTCAGGCCGGAGAAGGTCTGATCCACTTGCTTGGGGAAACCCCGGTCCATCGTCTTTCTGGCCTCATCGTAACTGAGGAAACACAGACAGCAGTTAGACACATTCACTATTGTTAACCATCACCTGAATTCATCTCACGTCGCGTCATCTCAACACACCTGTAGTAATTGTCGCCTACAAAGAACAGAGTCTTGCCAGATTGCACGTCATAGAGGGCCGCGTCGATCCTCTTCACACTTTTGGGCAGACCGAAACTGGAGATTGATTTAGGATAGCCACGCACGAGGTTGTAGCCCCTGAAAGCCCACACTCTACGACCTGCAGGCAGGAAAAGATGATTGAGGTAAACTTTGAAAATGCTTTCAGATCGGAGCCTCGGGTAGATCAGAAGAACACGTTACCTTTAAAGAGAAAGACTTTGTCTGACTGTCGGCTCTCATAAGCGGCGTTGATGCTGGTGGGGGCGTCGGGCCAGAAGTTTGTGATGAGACTCTGCTGAGGTGTGTTGCTCTGAGGGTAACTCCGCCAGAAGAAGCTGAGAACACACAAGAACATTATGCACATGAAGCCACTTATGGTGAGAACTAGGGATGCACCGAGTACAAGTACTTACATCTGGGTACTCTCCGATACCGAGTACCGATACGAGTACTTCTCTGAGCCTAAAGACCCTCGTTAACAGCCAGCTGGAGGGTGTGAGCGACACACGGCAGGCTGGGAAGTCCGCATACGAGGCGGTGCGCCGCCACCGGCTCTAGGTCGGCTTGGAAAGGCTCGGGGGGGAAGGTGGCTCGCAGACAAAGTGCTCGCTGCGCCCTCTCTCCCCACCAGAGAGGGACGGGGCCCCCTGCTCCCGGTGCGACTGTTGACCGGGGCGGACTGTTTTCAGTGCGCCCTAAGCGCGTCGTGCCGCCAGATCGGGGCTCGGCCCACGTAAAAGGTGCCAGGGGTCTGCGGCGATGTCGGCAACCCACCCGACCCAAGGAGTCTAACGCACGCGCAAGTCAGAGGGTGCAAGCAAAACCCCGTGGGAGCAATGAAAATGAGGGCCGGTGCGGGTGGCTGAGGTGGGATCCCGGTCCAGTGGGGCCGGGTGGACGAGTACATGAGCACAGTATCGGACCTGATACCCGATACTGGTATCGGTGCATCCCTAATGTGAGAACAAAATCCCGATAGGCTTGGATCCAGATGTTTCAGCGTTCTGCTGTGCAGCGTGTCTGATATACCTGTCCTTGAAGAAGAGCATCTCTCCTCGCAGGGTGGCGACAGCATCCAGAACCATGGTTGAATCACAGGAGTCGGGAGTGGTGGGGGGCTGAGGTCTGGCTATAGAGGGATCCTTAACAGGGTTTGCACCTGGAGGATCAACAAAATGAGTCACCAAGTATTTAGAAAGCGCTGCATCATATTGCAACAACAACAGTTGAGTAGCATCATGAAATATTGCGCAAGAGACTGTCTGAGATTTTGGTTTAAGTGCTACTGTGTGCAAACAGGCATCGTTAGTACTAACCATAGAGAGACTGGATGCCGTTGACATCGTCCCGCGGCAGAACGAAGGTGTCGGGGTTTCTGTACGAGTAGACGGGGTACATGAGAGCACCGGGATCATCAGAGTGAGACAAGCCCAGGGAGTGGCCGAACTCATGGGCAGCCACCATGAAGAGGACGTAGCCTGCAGCAGAGAATACACAGAACCACAGGTTAGTTACAGCTCCTCTCTCCATAATTATATCCTGTCACGCCGACAGTGGGAGGAAGTAAAACAGACATGCTGAGCGTCAATAACAAACTCACCTCTGTTTGAGCGGAATGTGAAGGTCTCATCGTCATCAAAATGAGCATCTCCTCCGATGCCGGGGGCCGGGGCGAAGGCGTGGGCAAGAGTGCCATCAGGGCCGTCAAAGGGGTAATAATCACCGTGTGCTGTTAACAACAAACCTCACGTCAGAACTTGTCCTATTAAACCAGCAGCAGGCACTATTAGTTTGGCATCATTGGGCAAAAAGTTGCTCCAATTCTACCCACTGCAGTTTTAAATGTACGTTCTTGATGCTGGGTTTCCACTTTTAGTCCCTGGAACTAAAAGGTTCCTTCAGTCCACTGTCTGCATTTCCACCACGGTCTAATGTTGTTTTCTCCTACAGCGACCTTTACTATCAAAAGAGACATTTTAGAAAAAAAGAAAAATCTGTCTGGAGCCGCAAAACATGTGATCATTGTGATGAAGGTAACTCAGTTTATAGTCTCAGTATATAGTATATCAGTCTAATGCAGTGAGGGACAAAGAGACAATGTACTACGGAGTATTAGGGCCACATTGAGGGAAAACACATCTGAGATTTACACAATAAAGTCAGAATATTACGAGAATAAAGTCATAACTTTACAAACAAAAAGTCTTAATATTACTAGAAAAAATTACAACTTTTTTTCTCGTAACCTATGACTTTATTCTCTAAATCTCAGATTTATTTTTTCTCCTCAATGTGGTCCTAATACTCCGTCGTCCCGTCGTACCATAGACCTGCGCTGATAAATAAAAATGAAAATGTAAACAAAGAACAGTTCTTCATTTCCATGTTTAAAGATCCACAGGCAGCCGCTGGAGAGGAGCTGGAGAGACGCAGGTTGCTGACCGCTGCTCTACACTTCTTGTATTTTTGTAAAGTCAGAACTGGCTGTTCTAAATGCATCGTTGCTATTTTACTCCACAACACAAATGTCTTCTGTATAGCTAAGTTTTCTTTGTGGGATATCACAACCAGCCTTTTTCAACACCCTCTTAACCCTGAACAACATGGTAAAGAAGGTTCCTGCAGGCACCAGCACGCCACCAGTGGAATGATTGTTGTCTCCTTGTTATGTTGAGTGATATACGGTACATTATGTAACTGCACTGCATTGCCAGTAATTAAGAGATATGCCACCTAAATACGCACCATAGCAGATCAACAAGCTCAAGCTATCAGTGGTAAAAATTAAAGTACATTACTTGAGGTATGTGTACTTTACTGGAGTATTTAAATTTCATGCTACTTTATACTTCTAGTCCACAATGTTTCAGATATAATTTACAGTATAATGTAATATACTATAATAACAATATAATATAAAATAAAATAATATAATATAATACAATATAATAAAACATAATATATAATGTAATGTAATATAATATAATATAACATAATATGTATAATGTAATGTAATATAATATAATACAATATAATGCAATACAATACGATATAATATAATATAATATAATATAATATGATATATAATATAAGATAAGATAATATAATACAATATAATATAAGATAATATAATATGATATGATATAGTATAATATAATACAATACAATACAATATAATATAATATAATATAATATGATATAATATAATATAAGATAAGATAAGACAATATAATATAAGATAATATAATATGATATGATATAGTACAATATAATATAATATTATATAATATAATATAATATGATATAATATAATATAACATAATATAACATAATATAATATAATATAAGATAAGATAATATAATACAATATAATATAATGTAATGTAATATAACATAATATAATATAATATAATATGATATTAATAACTGAACACTCTGCCATTCTGCATAGTGAGTACTTTTGACAATTAACACTGAGAATACAGGACTTTTACTGCTTTTATTAAATAAAGGATCGGAGTACTTCTTCCACCTCTGAAACTCATTCTGTACTCACATCGGCTGCCGAAGGAGATCATGATGTCAGCGGTGCCACTGCTGATCTTTGTGAATCTCAGAGGAGTGACCTTGGCCCAGACCTGCAGCGCCTTCTCTATGGAGTCATCTACCTCTGACACAGGCATGTCAGGTGTGTAGATCACTATCCTGTAGGACAACAGACAAAGAATATTATTAGTTAGACTTACTATGATATTACTCTCTCACACTTTACTTTCTCACTTCCAGATCAGTTCACCTGTAGGTAAGGCTGTTTTTCTCCCACTTGAGGTTACTTCCAAACGTGGAGAAACGGGCGATGTTGCCGTCCGGGACGCCACAGCGGGGCTTCTTCATCATCACCACGGTGTCGGCGTCCAGCGTCCCGGTGATCTGGAGACCGAAGAATCTCTGCATCTCACTCAGCTTCCTGCTCAACGGGCTGATCCCCCGTCTGATGGCTGGACCTCTCTCCTCCGTCAGGTTGAAGAAGTTCTTCAGGTAGTTCTGTAAAATGAAGGTGAGAAAAGTCCCCAAAATGCACATCTTAAATGCAAAGTAGTGAGAACACGTGCATGCAAACAATACACACCTCTGCAAAGCCTTCATCCTGCACAGTGACCGGTGGTGGTGGTGGTGTTGTAGGCACACAGTAAACTGTGAGTGCCAGTAGGCTCAGTACGATGCACAGACTGCAAGACCTCATGCTTCCTCACTTTAATGTGACTTGTGTTTGCGTTGCTGGAGTCAGCTGTTATATATATACAGGCTGGGGAGGAGTAGACACGTCGGTGGAGGAGTGGGCGTGTTGAGCAACTAACTACCTCAGTGACTCACGAAGAAGTATTCCATTTATGGACGACAAGGAGGAGATTGGCTTTGATTGCTCAGCCAAGACAAGAAAAATCCCCATGATGACGCATGACATGTCAATACAGAAACTATCATTGAAATAAAAGAAGTGATATGGAAGTGATACTCATACATACAGCATTAACAGGAGCAGCTGGCCAAGGTACCATGACTTCTCTATCTGTTGCTTAAGCTTATATTCTGAGCCATATTCTGATATTTTGTCCAGGTTTTTCCGGCAGTCTGTCGTGAATCCAACAGTCCGTATGTCTTCTCTAACCCCTCAGGCTGCTGTTGCTACTGACAGGACAGTGATGTGCTCTGTGCAAGAAAACAGACAAGCTGCGTCACGTCATGAAGTCCTTCTGACAGGTATAGTATGTGTAGATGCCACAGGTCACCGTACAACTCTATACTCACCAACCACGTCACAACAGCAGTATCAGGTTCATAGTTGGGTCAATATTCATCATTTTAAAGGTTTTTCTGTCATTTTATGGTGACATTGGTCAGTTTATCCTGTAACATTTACAGGTGCATCCAAAGGACCTGATTGTTGTTTTTCAATCGATAGAGAAGTTTCCTTTTTCATATAACTGTAAAGTCCCTTCTTTTTATATGTATATATATCTTCATGTATCTATTTGTGTAACATTTGTTAACAACATTGTTAGTGGAAAACTACATTGTGATTGCTGTTTCCTAACACTGGGCCCTGGGAGGAGCACTACATGTCTTCATTGTGCAACTTATTATGCCTTCAGGTAAACCGGCCAGTAGATGCAAGAAGTGATGAAAGTGTTGCAATAGAAAATCAGCATCTTAGCCATTATATATAAATATATATATATATATATATATATATATTACTTTTGACCGTGTTAATCATAGAAGGTTGTTTATTAAATTGAGTCAAAGAGGGATGCCCAAATACATTGTGAGAATCCTGGTTTACTGGTTTGCTCACCAGACCATGCAAGTAAAATGGGGCAACAGTGTCTCAGACAAGGGGGACTTTTCTCCCCAGTTCTTTTTAATTTATATATTGATGATCTCTGCCTGTAATGCTGGGTGCATGGTTGGTAATACTTGAGTGAACCATATCATGTATGCAGATGATCTTGTGGTCTTTAGTCCAAGTAGCGCTGGTCTTCAGCAGCTCCTCAATGTATGTTCTGTGTCTGGTGTGGAACATGATATCCAACACAATGCCAGTGAGAGTGTAAAGTCTTGACCTGTAGAACGAAGTAGGACAAATGTCTAAAATGTCCAGACTTCAAATTGTCTGATAACAATCTTTGTGTCTGTAATAAGGTCAAATATCTCAGACGTTTCATTACTGAAGACATGACAGATGATGATGATATTTATAGGTAATGCCGCTTTAGATGTACGCACAAGCAAACATTCTCTCACGGAAGTTTAGTGTGTGTTCGGATGTCTCTGTTCAGAGCAGATTGTTGTGCACCACTGTCTACAGCCCATTTGTGGACAAACTATAAAAAAGCGAGAGACTTCAGGTTGCATATAATGATGCAAAGAGAATATTACTAAAAAGACAGAGCTGTTGCAGTGCCGGTGAAATGTTTGTGTCTGCAGGCATAAATACTTTTCAAACTGTATTAAGAAATCTCATTTACACATTTATATGCCGGCTAAATCACTCTGAGAATGACATAATCTTACGGTTGTCTAACATCAGATTTAGCACCACACGGTACCAATCACAGCTATACTTCTTTATATGTATTTATATTCATATTTATATTTTTAATATCTTTTAATCATAACTTTTTATAGTGCTTCCTGTATTGTAATGTATTTTATGTAATGTATTGTTGTTCTTTTTTCGTACCTGGACCTTGAATCTGCAATAAAGATTGAATTGAATTGAATAGAAAACACCTGTAAAACCTGTGACATGCCCATCTGCCTCTCTGCTGTGCTTTGTGCTTAATGCTAGCAGCAACCAGTTCTTCATATATGAAAATGCACAACAAGCACTGTTGTGGCAAACAGGATATTATATATTATTTGATCTGCATATGCAAAATAACAAGAAAACATACTTAAAATGTATTTAAACAACGTTTATTTGCTCATTCTTTGTGTCACATTTGTTTTTCTTAATATTTGCATACATACATTCATATGTTTTATCACAGTGGTGTAGACATGTGTAACAATGTTAAATTACTTTGGGAAACATGCTCCAAAGTTTCACAGTTAAACTACATTCAAACAACAACAAAAATAACAACAGCAATAATTAAATTATGAATATGACTTAAATAAGCTACTATAAGATGAAATAGAATTAATTAACTTCAAAAAAGCATCACAAAAAGAGTAAAAATAACAAATAAGGTGCTGTTCTCAGGAAGTGCATTTATCCACCCGTAAGTGTGTAACAATATAATTATATGTTATAAGATATATTATTACTTATTATGGTTGCTTTAACTCTGTTGCTACATAAAGAAGTTGGCTAGTAAACGGGTCTAGTTGTTGGTGCAGCGCAGGAAGTAGCTGTTGCTCAGCAGACGGAACATCCTCCCGGTCCTCAGGCTGTACTCGTACATGTAGGGTCCGCTGTAGATGTAAGTAAAACCTGTAGAACAGACACTCTGTTAGCTTCATGTGCTAATTTGTGGTTTCGGTGCATCCCTACTTGGGAAAACTTTGACTGCTGCTCACCTCTGTACTGGAAAGCTGCAGTCACCTTGGAGGTCAGGCCGGAGAAGGTCTGATCCACTTGCTTGGGGAAACCCCGGTCCATCGTCTTTCTGGCCTCATCGTAACTGAGGAAACACAGACAGCAGTTAGACACATTCACTATTGTTAACCATCACCTGAATTCATCTCACGTCGCGTCATCTCAACACACCTGTAGTAACTGTCGCCTACAAAGAACAGAGTCTTGCCAGATTGCACGTCATAGAGGGCCGCGTTGATCCTCTTCACACTTTTGGGCAGACCGAAACTGGAGATTGATTTAGGATAGCCAGGCACAAGGTCGTAGCCGCTGAAAGCCCACACTCTACGATCTGTATAGAGATAAAAAAGAAAAGGCTTTTTAGTACATGCATGTAAATGTAAATAATGTAGTCGTCAGATCGGAGCCTTGGGTAGATCAGAAGAACACGTTACCTTTGAAGAGAAAGACTTTGTCTGACTGTTGGCTTTCATAAGCGGCGTTGATGCTGGTGGGGGCGTCGGGCCAGAAGTTTGTGATGAAACTCTGCTGAGGTGTGTTGCTCTGAGGGTAACTCCGCCAGAAGAAGCTGAGAACACACAAGAACATTATAAGTCAGAAAACACTCTTAATGGACTTCAGCATTCAGATGTTTGAACTGTACGTCTACAATACCGGTCTTTGAAGAAGAACATCTCTCCTCGCAGGGTGGCGACAGCATCCAAGACCAAGGTTGAATCACAGGCGTCAGGGGTGGTGGGGGGCTGAGGTTCCTCTATAGTGGAATTCACGTCAGGGTTTGGACCTGCAGGTTAAACAAAATCAGCATTACAACAATGGCATTAGCAAGACATTGTCAGAGATTGTGCAAGAGATTTTGGTCAGGTGCTACTGTGAGCAAACAGGCATCGATGATCCAGCCAGTTAGTACTAACCATAGAGAGACTGGATGCCGTTGACATCGTCCCGCGGCAGAACGAAGGTGTCGGGGTCTCCGAACGAGTAGTTGGGGTACATGAGAGCACCGGGATCATTAGAGTGAGACAAGCCCAGAGAGTGGCCGAACTCATGGGCAGCCACCACGAAGAGGACGTTGCCTGCAGCAGAGAATACACAGAACCACAGGTTAGTTACAGCTCCTCTCTCCATAATTATATCCTGTCACGCCGACAGTGGGAGGAAGTAAAACAGACATGCTGAGCGTCAATAACAAACTCACCTCTGTTTGAGCGGAATGTGAAGGTCTCATCGTCATCAAAATGAGCATCTCCTCCGATGCCGGGGGCCGGGGGGAAGGCGTGGGCAAGAAAGCCACCAGGGCCATCGAAGGGGTAACCATCACCATGTGCTGTTAACAAGAACATATTCATGTCAGATTCAAGCAAAGCTGCTTCATGGGACATCACAACCAACAACCTGAGTATATAGAGAGAGTATTCTGTACTCACATCGGCTGCCGAAGGAGATCATGATGTCAGCGGTGCCGCTGTAGATCCTTGTGAATCTCAGAGGAGTGACCTTGGCCCAGACCTGCAGCGCCTTCTCTATGGAGTCATCTACCTCTGACACAGGCATGTCAGGTGTGTAGTTCTCTATCCTGTAGGACAACAGACAAAGAATATTATTAGTTAGACTTTCTATGATATTACTCTCTCACACTTTACTTTCTCACTTCCAGATCAGTCACCTGTAGGTAAGGCTGTTTTTCTCCCACTTAAAGCTATTTCCAAACGTGGAGAAACGGGCGATGTTGACGTCCGGGACGCCACAGCGGGGCTTCTTCATCATCGCCACGGTGTCGGCGTCCAGCGTCCCGGTGATCTGGAGACCGAAGAATCTCTGCATCTCACTCAGCTTCCTGCTCAACGGGCTGATCCCCCGTCTCATGACCGGACCGCTGTCCTCTGTTAGGTTGAAGAAGTTCTTCAGGTAGTTCTGCAAGAGAGAGAACAGGAGTCAGCTGTACGTAATATACAGAAAGCTATTTACATTTGCCACTGGTTTTTCCCCGTACAGCGTAACATTCAGAATCCCAAAAGTGTCCTCATGGATCCAATGCATGAAGAAAGAGATAAAGCAAGCATACATACCTCTGCAAACTCCTCATCTTGCACCGTAACCTGCGGTAGCGGCACGCAGTAAACTGCGACTGCCAGGCTCAGTAGAACGCATAGATTGAAAGTCTCCATGTTTTCGTTGAATCCAACTTGTGTCTCTGTGCTGCAGGCAGCTGGTATATATAGGTTGAAGGGCGTCAGCGTCGCAGGGCGTGTTGAGCAACGACACCTTTGAGTCGGTGACTCAATATTCCTTTCATGGACACGAGAGGAAGTTGTGCTCTGATTGCTCACACAACTGGAAATTCTCCAAAACAAGACTCTGTTATTATGATGACATGAAACGTTTGTTGCATTAACTTCACAGTATTGCTAGTGTTGGGGTATCGTAAGAAATAAAGATATATTAACATTTTCAATTTGTACCTGGACCTCGTTCTGACCCCAAACTATTGAAAACAGTGACAGATGTGGATAAGATACATATAGTAGATTATAATAAGTCTTCAATAGTAGTAGTAATAGTTCATATTATATATATTTGGTCAGCCTTTTCTTGCAATGTTAAGAAATATTTTAAAAATGCCAAAAAAGTTCCGTTTGCCGAGGAAGCTTGTGTGATATGTTTGAAAGCTCCAGCTCCACTAAATGGACCTGATGATGAAATTGTTCTGTCCAAAAATCAAGATCAAGATGTGCAAAAAAATTGTTTGTTCCTGGTTTCCCCCCAATTTTAATTAAAATCTGTACATAACAAATAAACAGGACCAAATATATAATATTGCAATTACTTACATTACATATGAAGTACTTAAATGTTGGAATAAAATTACGTTAGGGTGCCAACAGCTTTTTCTTTTATCTCTGTTTTCTTTTATTCTGTATGCATTCAGGTCCACGCAGTCTTTTCAGGTATCTCCTCCGAGAGGTTTTACAGCAGTGCTTGCCTTTTAGTGTTTGACAATATATGTCAGTATTTATTTCAGGTGTTTTTGTGAGTGCATTTCCTTCATCAGCAGTCTGAGCATTGACTCACAAACTCTCTTCTCCAGCCCTCACGCTGCTGCTGCTGCTGCTGTTGCTTCTGGTAGTCTGGGAGAGCTTCTATAGGGCGAACAAACGGACACGTTGTGTCACGTCACTGTGAACAAAAATTCCTTCTTGCCTTACATTTAAAATTAAAAAAGTTCTGCCAGGTCAGGGGGTATTAATTGATTAATTTGGGCTTAATCATTAAAGTCAGTTTATTCTATAACAAATTAATGGGTGTTAAACTCCACAGACAACATGATGGAGAAGCTGAGTGAGTCGACTACAGATGGTTATTTTCCATCCAGATGGCTTTGTAATAATTTACATCACAGTTACTGGGGGAAAGTCTCCGTTAGCACATAGTGGGCACAGAAGAAGCAATAACGTCTATTGCAATGTTTTCCCGGATAAATTGATCAACACCAGTAAATGCAGAAACTCAGAGAGAATGAATGTGATGCAATAAAAAAGCTTGAATTCATGCATGTTAAGTTAATTTGTTTTTATTTATTTTTGCACAAATTAAGACGACAGAAACATAACAAAACAAATCTACAGTGGAGGAAGAGTGTAGAAGAAATCGTGTTACAATTGTACAATGTTATAGAGAACACAAGATTAATATACAGAAATAATATGACTACATAATAGTGATGACAATTAGATAACAGGATATAGAATAGCAATAAATACATTAAAAAGGAACAATAAATGTGTGTGATGTGCATAAACATATATGTGTGTCTTTGATGTCCTCCCGAGTCCATCAAACCTGCACTGCTGGGGCTTGGTTGATACACCTGCAGGCTCCCTCTGCCAGAGGAAGGAGACCGTAGAGCACATTTTGAGCTGCTGCCCTAAGGCGCTGGGGGAGGGCCGATATCGCTGGCAGCACGACCAGGAGACCATCTGCAGTGCCAACGCCAGCAGCCGGAGGACAAGACCCACGAAGCACACCATCAGCTTCATCAGAGCCGGAGAGAAGCCAAGAGCAGCACCTCAGGCAACATCAGGGCTTCTCTACACTGCACAGGATTAGCAGCTGACGGTGGACTTGAGATGGCAACTCAAGTTCCCTCAGCATGTCTCCAAGACCACCCTCAGACCTGACACGGTGGTTCTAATATCAGAGACAACAAAGAACATTGTCACGCTGGAACTCACCGTGCCATGGGAGGACCGCATGGACGAGGCTTTTGAGTGCAAGAGGGAGAAGTATGAGGGCCTTGTCAGCGACTGCCGCAGACAAGGCTGGAAGGTGCTTATCAGTGGAGGTAGGGTGCAGAGGTTTTGCAGGACAGTCCTTCTGTAAGGCCTACTGTGCACTCGGCATCACAGGAGAGAGGAGAAGGAGGGCCATCCGTCACAGCATGGACGTTGCTGAGAAAGCCTCTAGGTGGCTCTGGATCAAGAGAGCGGATCTGTGGAAAAGTGCAGCTAGGGCACAAGCTGAGGCTTGATCACCGTCAGCTGGGTCGCCTGAGTGAGGCTGTCTGATGCTCGAAAGACCCGAAACACCCGATGACCTCAGGTTCATCACTGACCGTGTGCCCTAGCTTAGCATCAGGATGTTTCATCACAACTGAAAGAAACTATATAATAATAATAATAATAAAGAGTAAGGAGACAGTTTATGTTAACAAGAGGCCTTATTATACCAATAGATTTATTTATGTTTCTAATGACCCAGTCAATTTGTTCCCTCAACAACATCTCAAATAGGTCGTTGTCACGGTGATGACAAGGTAGAACCACAGAAATGCATTTTATATTTGATATCTTATTTTGTATCTTTAGAAGAAATGTAGGTATCATCTAACATCTTAAGAACAATCACATCATGCAGCAACATTTGAATAAAACACACATTTTGTAACTTTAAAATCAAACAAGATGAAGAAATACTGTTCTTTGATACAAGGTACAAACGCCACTATTATTACAACATTATATTACACACTGAGGTGATGGAACACATTTTCTCTGGATAACTCATCAGTTCCCAGTTTGGTTCTTAGGTACCTTGTGGTTATAGCTGAAAATAGGCATTTTGTAACACAGCACCATCGTCATCAAGCTACAGTACATGGGGTGCTTTCCTTCCAATTATCTCCTCACTGTCAGCGTTTCATTGTCGTCAATCTTCTCGCATTCCAGCAGGTCGTTAGCGGAGCTGGTGGACACGACGTGTTTGGAGTTGGAGTCAAATCTGTAGTGGATGTTTCTCTTGAAGAAGTGCACGAGTCCTGTTGGGAAGATTCATTATTGTGATACAGAAAATGTCCTATTGAGCTCAGTCAGGTCTCAAAATGTATGGCCATTAGCTAGGGATGCACCGATACCACTTTATTCAGACCGAGTACGAGTACATCTGGGTACTCTCCGATACCGAGTACCGATACGAGTACTTCTCTGAGCCTAAAGAGCCTCGTTAACAGCCAGCTGGAGGGTGTGAGGACACACGGCAGGCTGGGGAGTCCCGCATACGAGGCGGTGCGCCGCCACCGGCTCTATGCCCAACCGCGTCGTGCCGCCAGATCGGGGCTCGGCCCACGTAAAAGGCGCCAGGGCTCTGGGGCGATGTCGGCAACCCACCCACCCGAAACATGGACCAAAGAGTCTAACGCACGCGCGAGTCAGAGGGTGCAAGCAAAACTCTGTGGTGCAATGAAAGTGAGGGCCGGCACCCGTCTCGCCTGCAACGTCGGGGATGTGGAGTGAAAGTAAAGTGATATCGGAGCCGTTTTGCGAGTACGAGTACATGAGCACAGTATCGGACCCGATACCCGATACTGGTATCGGTAAGTACCCTCGTAGGAGACAGCTGCATCGATGGGAGTTGGAATCCCCGGCCACTGCTGCTCTACAAGTGTCGGTGATCCCTCCATCATCTTCTGCTGCTCATTGTACCTACATTTAGTACACAAAGAAAACATGGTAGGGCTTTTGTCTCCTGCTTTGTTTTCCTGCTGTAGTAGGTTACAATGTTGTGTCTAATGAAACCAGCAAAGTCACTCTGACTAACCGGCGTAAAATCCACATTGGAGGAGAAATATCAAAGTCCTTGGAAGTTAGTCATTCTGCTTGACTCACACAGGAAATGTGTAAGTTGTCATTACATCAAAACCTAAGGAAGTAGTCAAGACACACACACACACACACACACAGAGGGTTAAACAAGGACAGCATGCAACTGACCATCTCAGTTTTATCTGAATTTAGGAGCATTAAATTACGTGACGTCCAGTCTGGTCCGGTTTACTATAACATAATAGTTATAAACTCTGAAAGTTTGGAAATTTGTGTTTAGTCAATTACTTCTCTGTTGTTACAAGGCTGATTGGCATTGTATTTTACATGTTTGGAAAGTCTTGTGGAAAGTTGGACATCATTGTGAAGGTAAACAACAGAGAAATAATTCACCAAACACTAATTTCCAAACTTTTTATTCCGAGTTTACATTAACACAAATGCAATATGAAATGCATTTATGAACATTAAAGGGACTGTTTGTAACTTTTGAAGCGTAGAAATGTTCCGGGTCGGGACATATGCACGCTCGCGTGTGGCCTGCATCACTGCTCCTCTGCCTGCTTGCCTTCACTCAGACAGCGTGCACGTTCTCGCGTACTCGCTCCACCTCTAGACGTGAACGCGCGCTCACTCCACCCTGCAGCAGAGTTAGTGTAGCTCTGAGAATATCTAGTGAATGTTCAGTGGACGTTTGGTCAGAAATAACTGCTGCAGCTCCTCCAGACCAGCAGAGGTTTCCCGTGTCTCGTGAAGTGACGGGGCTCTGCAGAGAGAAACGTTATCGTCTCGTTACCGACCGGGTGCCGGTGTCTTCCTGCTCTCTCCGGCTGCGGGCGGAGGGAGACGAGTATCCCGCTGCGGAGCCCCGCTGCTGAAGCCTGCGCTGAGGCAGGAGAAGCAAACACAGTATCAGCAGTGATTGATGGAGAGACCTTGGTCTGGTCAGCTAACATTACTGCCAAGCAGCTGAACTCTAGAGTGATGCTGTGCTTTTAGCTGACGTGTGTCTCCTCACTGTGTTGAGCGATGCTCGTTCAGGTATATTTACGCTGACTTTCGTTGATTTCACGGCCACAAGTGTCGCTGTTAAGAAGCATTTCTGAAAGTTACAAATAGTCCCTTTAAATAACTTTGGCATTAGTTATAACATATACATTAAGTAAATTAAATGTATTTTAATATGGCATCTGATGATGTTTTTCCAAAGAAATAGTTTATGTCTGATTGTAACAGAGTGTTGCAGGGATGCGTTTTGCACATCCGGTTGCCTCGTCTGGTAGACAATAAGGCTTTTGGAATGTTTTTTTAGTTAGATGCCTGAAATAATGTACATTTTTTTGTGGTTAAGATTTGAATGTTTTGTTAAAATACGTCAGTAAATCTCCTACTCATGAATTTCAAAGTTTTTATGTGTCAATGTGTTGATTGTAGTCTAATGTTAGCTTTTTTACTTCTGCCGATTGCATTTACGCTTCAAAAATCATAAAAGTGATGATCATTCATTAAGATTATCTTGCTGAACAAACACGTTGTGACATGTTTTCTGTAGTTGTGTCGGTACATGGTTCAACCCTGACGTTTTCCCCTTACCCTAACCCTGAAACTAAGTTAGTGGTTTTCTTGCCTGAAGCTAACTGCAGACGTTTGCATGGCGTACAAATGACACGCAAAAAATGCTAAAATGCGTACTCGTGACACGTTGAATGTTCTCCTTCCTGTGAGACCGGGTCGTTTTCATCACACACATCGTTTTTACCCAAATGACTTATAGCCATGCACCATTCAAGACTCACAGAATGCATTCAATATAAGGCAGCAGGCTGTTAGCTTAGCTTAGCATAAAGACTGGAAGCATGCAGCGGGAAGTTAAAGTACAGTAGCTGTGGGGAAAGATCTTAATACCTCCAACACTCGTGGCCAGTGAAGAACACTGTGTAGTGGTCATTTCTGAAGTGAAGAGCGGCATCTATGGATTTTATTCTGGAGGGGAAGCCCAAGTCCGAAATGTTCCTTGGATAACCCTCCTCAAGTTTTAACCTCCTGAGCGCCCAGTATTGATGACCTGAAACAAAAACACGATTGTCTCACATTTACAGTTGATTTCATATTCCCTAACCACATAAAAAAGTCAGTTAAAGTTTTCAATGCTCAACTCATGATGTTCCTTTAGGACAGGGGTCAGCAACCTTTACTATCTAAAGACACATTTAGGCAAAAGAAAAAAGAAAATCTGTCTGGAGCCACAAAACATGTGATCATTGTGATGAAGGTAACTCAGTTTATAGTCTCAGTATATAGTATATCAGTCTAATGCAGTGAGGACCAAAGAGACAATGGACTACGGAGTATTAGGGCGACATTGAGGGAAAACACATCTGAGATTTACACAATAATGTCTGAATATTACGAGAAAAAAGTCGTAATATTACGAGAAATAAAGTCGTAATATTACGAGAATAAAGTCAGAATTTTATCAGAAAAAAAAGTCGTAATATTACGAGAATAAAGTCATAACTTTACGAGAAAGAACTTCCTAATGTTACTAGAATAAAGTCACAACTTTACGAGAAAAAAAGTCGTAATATTACGAGAACTAAGTCGTACCATAGACCTACAACAATGATAAATAAAAATGAAAATGTAAACAAAAAACGGTTATTCATTTCTATTTCTGAAAATCCGCAGGGAGTCGCAGGAGAGGAGCTAAAGAGACGTAGGTTGCTGACCCCTGCTTTAGGATATTACTTTATTTTACCTTTGAAAAACACAATAACATTCCTCTCCACATTCTCATAGACAGCATCCAGGTTGGGAGGTACGCTGTCTGGCCACAGACTGCTAATCAGGGTGATTCTTGTTTCATCAAACTGAGGATGTTTACGCCACATAAATCTGAAAAAGGCAATAAAGTTATCTCAAAAAGGAACTTTTAAATATTGTTTTGTCCAGTATCCAAGGAGACACCCTTCATGATGTAGACCTTCTGGGACAGTTTACCTACCTGTCTTTGAAAAACAGGACCTCCTGTTGTAGTTCTGTTACAGCGTCAAAGGACAAATCTGGATCACATTTGTCAGGTGTTTTTGGAGGAGGTTTTTTTGAGAACAGCGAAGCAAAATTGGGACTGATACCTGCAGGCAAAAGAAGTAAACAGTTTAAGTGACAGAAACAATAAGACCCTTTGAAATGTACCCAGCTCAGTGTTTTCCCTTTCAAATAAAAGAATATGTCATCTGCATATAATCAAATCAAGTCCAAGCTAAAGGCACAGAAGTCTGCAGGGAGTATAACATGTATGCATGCATTATGAACTCATCAAATATGACAGCTTGGTCAGTGGCACTACACGTCAAGCTATGACGCTGGACTTGGCCGCAGTTGTGGCAGAAGTAAAGGAGGAAGTCAGGTTACGTAATTTAAAGAGCGATAAAGTCCGCTTAGGGAAGAACTTTTACAGGACACACATGACTTTCACCCGGTGTTTGTGTCCCGTTTGAAACCAAAAGTTAACGTTGACTTGTTCAAGTTACATAATGTTACGTAATGTTAATGTTTACTACATCTCATTTATTACGTAGCTTACTTAACTACGTAATAAATGTACTTATTTTCCCTAAAACCACAACCTTTCCCTAAACATAACCAAGTAGTTTGTTTTGCGTAAACCTAATCAAGTTGTTTCCTGTGAAAACAAAAGTTTATTTTGAAAAAAGACCAAGTATATGTATGTAAATAGCTAAAAATGTACATGTGCAAACGCTAGAAGGGTACCTAGAGCGTCATAGCTTGAAGTGTAGGGCCACTGACCGACCAAGCTGCCGTGTTTGACGAGTTGGGAGTGAGAACATGTTACATATCGGAGATAAGATTGGACATTTTTGTGTAGTGTGTGTTATGTTTCCCATCAAACATTAATTATATTGACAGAAACCATTTCACACTATTCCATTTTATGCTTCTATACCACAAGATTTCATTCTTCCTGATGAGCTGCAGATTTACATTAGCAGCCTACTCTCTAAGAAAAGTCCGTAAAAATACGGGCCAATGTACGGCGTTAATATGATGGATCGATTTTTAACAGGAGTTTTACCCATATTTTTAAATACGCACTGCATTGTGCCTGACGTCCGCTGAAGTCTAAAATATAAACATTAGTAAAACATAAACTACAAAACCAAACTTGTCCCAAAATGAGTCAGCAAAATATTATGGATAACGGTCGACAACAGCTGAACTAAACAACAAAACAGCTTTCCAACGAAAACTTTATTGAGCTAACGTTAAGTCCTAATAATTGTTGATTTCTCCGAATCTGAAATTTGAACTAAACGTTGCCGTGTATTATGGTCTCTGCCAATTCCAACTTTCGCGCTGGCGGAGGTTTTTGTTCCCACAATGCAATGCGTATTTAAAAATAGGATGATGTAATGAAAAAAAGGATACAGAAAATTCCTTCATATTAACGCCGTACATTGGCTCGTATATTTACGGACTTTTTCTTAGATTGTAAAACCACTAAAAAGACAAAAACTCAGTCAGGCAGCGACTGCAATGCAACAAACAGTAGTCAAAATCTGACAGCAGATAGCAGATTTGAAAAGGTGAAATCTGAAGATTGTGAGAACTTCATTTGAAAATAAAGCTGTGACGCTGGTTATTGTCTGCCGCTGAACACATTTCAACAGAGTAATGATGAAACATTTGAAAAGAGGATGTTGTGGTTTTTAGCTTCGGGTGCTGGTTCCCACACACACTGCTGTGGGAACAAAGACACCAGAATGATATTTGATTACAGAAGTGTCACCATGTGTATTCATGCTCATTTTGTGCATGTAACTAAACTGACATGTAAATATTTTATAAGCAAAAACTATACAATATACTCGTGTGTGTATTTCATTTAAAAAAGTGAATCAACTTTTAGGTTACGGTAAAGATGAGGTTATTTTAAATCTAGCACGTTATTCAGTAGGGATGCACCGATGCCGATACCAGTATCGGGTATCGGGTCCGATATTGTGCTCATGTACTCGTACTCGCTAAACGGCTCCGATATAACGGCTCCGATACCACTTTACGGCGGTGCGCCCGACCCCGCTGGGCCGGGATCCCACCTCAGACAGCGCGTGCCGGCCCTCACTTTCATTGCGCCACGGGGTTTTGCTTGCACCCTCTGACTCGCGTCCTTGGTCCGTGTTTCAAGACGAGTAGGGTGGGTTGCCGACATCGACGCAGACCCCTGGCACCTTTTACGTGGGCCGAGCCCCGATATGGCGGGGAGAGAGGGTGCAGCGAGTCCTTTGTCCACGGTGCGGCGAGGTCCGGGCGGGGAGCGCTGTAAAGCTGTGGCCTTCACCCCGAGCCTTTCCAAGCCGACCTAGAGCCGGTGGCGGCGCACCGCCTCGTATGCGGGACTCCCCAGCCTGCCGTGTGTCGCTCACACCCTCCAGCTGGCTGTTAACCAGGCTCTCTAGGCTCAGAGAAGTACTCGTATCAGTACTCGGTATCGGAGAGTACCCAAATGGAAGTACTTGTACTCGGTCTGAAAAAAAGTGGTATCGGTGCATCCCTACTATTCAGTATCTCACAATGCCGTCACAGTGTATGACACATAACATCATTTATATTTGTCTGCTTTGGAAAAGAATCGTCAACCTTTCTGAATCCAAGCAGTGAAGTGACGCTTCAGCTAGACTCACCGTACAGGTGTTGGATGTCTTTGACGTCGCGGAAGGAGAGCTGAAGTTCATGATTGGGGGCGAAGTTGTACGCCGGGTACATGACAGCTCCGGGGTCAGATGAGTGGGACAGGCCAAGTGCGTGGCCAAATTCATGGACTGCTACAGCAAATAGGTTGAAACCTGGAAGCAGGAACGCAACCCTCGTGAGGGTTTAATGGCACAGAAAGGTTTACATAAGTGTCAGTTATAAATGTCAGTAATAGGACAAGGACTTTACTATATGGAAATCAGGTAATCTGTCAGATCTATGATGCTGCCAAGTCCTTCCTTTTAAATTCAGATTGACACCTAATATCTGTGGCAATATATTCACCTTTAAGTCAACCTACCTAAGTGTTTTTTTATTATGTGAGATTTGTAACTCTAAACCAGGCTTCAGCAACCTTTACTATCAAAAGAGCCATCTCAGATTTATTCTGTTTCCTCAATGTGGCCCTAATACTCCGTCGTCCCGTCGTCCCATAGACCTACAACAACGATAAATAAAAATGAAAATGTAAACTAAAAACAGTTCTTCATTTCCATATTTATAAATCCACAGGGAGCCGCTGGAGAGGAGCTGAAGAGACGCAGGTTGCTGACCCCTGGTCTGTACCGTACCAGTAGAATTAAAGCGCCAGTCTTCATCGGCATCAAAGTGCACGTCTCCACCGATACCAGACCCCGGCAGAAAGGCGTGAGCCAGGATTCCTCCTGTGCCGTCAAAAGGTGAGCCGTCTTCATGGTCTGCAACAAACAAAGTGCAGTTAACCATCATCATATTCACTAAATCCTTAAAGCTATGTGTCTCTTTAAAGCTCACCGCCGTTGTGGAAGGAGATGACGATATCGGCCTCCTTCCTGCTCCGCTTGCGAAATTTCATCGGCGTGACGTTGGACCAGATCTTCCACGCCGACCTGAAGATTTTGTGAACCTTGGAGGTTGGGATGAGGAGGCTGTAGCCAGCGAGCCTGAGGATGGAAGATAGAATTTTACTTGTACTTCGTTTAATGAATCTTTACTAATCTGACACATGGTGTCACTCCCAGGGCGTCAAATACCGACGCTTGGGCGGCGGTCCCTCGAGGTATTGGTACCGACGGACAAGGCAGCCTCAGAGAAGTCCTCTAAGGGTAGATGGGAGACGGGCGGTGGAAGAGTCAGACAAACAGAGAACATCGAATATCAGGTTCACATTTGGTGTTTTGAGTTTGAACTATCGGATAGATTGCCATGAAATGTGGTAGACACATTCACAACCACCGCATGATGAATTGTAATAAGCGCCATTATCAAGTCAAAACTTACATTTGTCCAATACCAGAAAACGAATAACATTCCCTCCGACCTCAGCTGCTGGTTTGTGTTTAGTGCTAATTAGTAAACGTTAACAAGCACTGCCTATGCCAGCGGTCAGCAACCTGCGTCTCTCCAGCTCCTCTCCAGAGGCTCCCTGAGGATTATTAAATATGGAAATGAAGAACTGTTTTTTGTTTACATTTTCATTTTCGTTTATCATTGTTGTAGGTCTATGGTACGACGGTACAACGGAGTATTAGGACCACGTTGAGGGAAAAAATAGATCTGAGATTTAGAGAATAAAGTCATAACATTATTAATTAATTAAGTAGTACTTATACATGTAATTTTCTTTTTTTCTCGTTAAGTTATGACTTTATTCTCGTAACATTACGACTTTATTGTGTAAATCTCAGATGTTGTTTCCCTCAATGTGGTCCTAATCCTCCGTAGTACATTGTCTCTTTGGCCCTCACTGCATTAGACTGATATACTATATACTGAGACTATAAACTGAGTTACCTTCATCACAATGATCACATGATTTGCGGCTCCAGACAGATTTTTATTTTTATTTTTTGCCTAAGATGCTTCTTTTGATAGTAAAGGTCGCTGACCCCTGGCCTAAGCCTAGGAACAGCTTCACAGCGGTAACAGGATGCTCTTCATGTTGCGGTCTGTTATGGGACATCAGTACCATTTTTCCTGCCCTGCTTGCTGGCCATTCCTAACCTGTAGCTGAGGGTGCTCTTCTTCCAGCGAATTGTCTCTCCAAATGGTTCCACGTCTGACAGACCACAGCGCGGCCTCTTCATCACTGCCAGAGTCTCGTCGGTCAGCTCTCCACTCGGAGGCAGACCAAAGAAGCGCTGCATCTTCTGGACCTCATCGCAGAGTCCAGTCGTCCAATCGGCATCCACATCTGTGTCTGCAGACCTCTTCTGTCTCTCTGACTTGGGCTTGTAGCCGTAGAAGTGCCGTAGATATTCCTGAAGAAGATAATTCAGTCAGTATGCAAACTGGTGTAAAGTCAACTAAAATGTAATGATTGTACGCTGAACTGATGAACACCTTTATGTTGCCTTGTTGTTCAAAAGGAGCTGATAAACTTGCCTTGCCGTGCCTTACAGTCTTTACAGTAAACATTCCAGACATTTTCTCAAACCTTTAATGATAGCACGGTGCACAGACGTGGCTGTACTGTCATTTTGTACACAGATACAATGGTATGTAATGATAGCTGTCACCACTTGTTGGCCTGCAGATACTCTGACGCACAGGATCACCGCAGCTCTATACAAATTTGATCACAATCAAATTTAAGATCAAGATCAATCCAACATCAAGGATTGGCAGGTATGAACTGTTTCACCTGGAGAATGTTGTGGCTAACGGTGACTGTGTGTGTGGCGCTGGCTGCTCACATATTTTGACTGCTTTTATCTCCTGACTTAATTAACCGTCGCCACAAGATAACGCTGCAGACAGCACGTGTTCCAGTGTTACTGCCTTATCAAGGCATCACATTGAACTTCAGTTATCTAATTAAGTTATGATATATACCTCTATTGTTATCTCATCATCGTAAGAAATCAAAACAAACTGATTAATGTAATAACAGTCTCTCAGCTTCCAGCAGAACGAGCCTCAAGAAGTGATTACTGGAGATGTTGGAGGGTTTAACACAATGCATAGGTGTAGACACATCCAGTATAATCTATATCTATCGAAACATTTCAGTTCATAAGTAATATGATGTTCGACTTTAGCTGGTTACTTGCATGTATGTATAGCAGACCATTGCGACGTATAACAGACCGTTGCTATGTATAACAGACCATTGCGACGTATAACAGACCGTTGTTACGTATAACAGACCGTTGCTACGTATAACAGACCGTTGCTACGTATAGCAGACCGTTGCTATGTATAACAGACCATTGCGACGTATAACAGACCGTTGTTACGTATAACAGACCGTTGCTACGTATAACAGACCGTTGCTACGTATAACAGACCGTTGCTACGTATAACAGACCGTTGCTATGTATAACAGACCGTTGCTACGTATAATAAACTGTTGCAACGTATAACAGACCGTTGCTACGTATAACAGACCGTTGCTATGTATAACAGACCATTGCTACGTATAACAGACCGTTGCTATGTATAACAGACCATTGCTACGTATAACAGACCGTTGCTACGTATAACAGACCGTTGCTACGTATAACAGACCGTTGCTACGTACAACAGACCGTTGTGATGTATAACAGATCTTTGCTATGTATAACAGACCGTTGCTACGTATAGCAGACCGCTGCTACGTATAGCAGACCGTTGCTACGTATAGCAGACCGTTGCTACGTATAACAGACCGTTGCTACGTATAGCAGACCGTTGCTACGTATAACAGACTGTTGCTACGTATAACAGACCGTTTCTACGTATAACAGATCGTTGCTACGTATAGCAGACCGTTGCTACGTATAGCTCCATGGCATCACCCTGCCGGGGTTTCTGTCACAACAGTGACCGGCTCGCTGTACTTTAACATTAACAACACAGATCCTATCCATGGTTCAACAATGAGGTCATTTAAGAAGCTTTTAAGGAAATCCAGCACTTGGCTGAACTAACAGATGACAGCCATACCTGAGCAAAGCTCCACTCAGGAGGTAGTGGGGCTATAAAGCTGTCCAGAGTCTATCTCCCATAAATAAAACAACAGGATCCCAGCACAGAGACCTGCAGACAGGGGGTTGTATCCCACGCATAAATACCTCTGCAAACTCCCGGTCAGCTTCAGACGGTCCAGCGTGGGGTCGCGTAGGCAGGTCTTGGGTTCGGAGAGGCGAGGCCACGACGGGAGTCACGAGAGTCAGAAGACTCAGCCAGAGCATCTTCATGTTTGACAGGCAGCAGTCCCGGAGAGTCAGCCTGTGTTTGAGATGTGCAGCGACTGATAGAGCTGCAGCGGGGACCACCTGTTTATTATGTGTGTGAGTGATCCTGTCCCAACAAGAACAGCAAGGTGGCTCCATGCAAAGCAGGGTCTACTTTAATGTCTCTTCAAAGAAACACCAGGGCCGTGATAGAGAACTCTCAGAGGAGGAGAACAGTCCTGACTGGCCCGAAAACATTGTTGGTCTTACTTTTAGATTTAAGAGGAACAACATTGTATGAACATCGCTAACCTAGTGTAGGAAACTGCCCCGTCTCCTGCAGGGTTCATGGGAGGAGGACAACAACAAACACAGTATGCACATGGGAAGTTAAAGGGACTGTTAGTCAGAATCCTAATGTCTTGTTAACAGCTTCACCTGTGTCCGTTAAGTCAACTAAAGTCAGCGTCCTGCTGCTGGCCTTGTGCTCGCTCTACATAGACATGAAGGAGCATCACTCAACACAGTGAGGAGACACACGTCAGCTAAAAGCACAGCATCACTCTAGAGTTCAGCTGCTTGGCAGTAATATTAGCTGACCAGACCAAGGTCTCTCCATCAATCACTGCTGATCCTAGTGGGGGCTTCTCCGGAGGGAACGGGGGAGACGCCGGAGTTTTGGTGGGAGACGATAACGTTTCTCTCCGCGGAGCCCCGTCACTTCACGAGACACGGGAAACCTCTGCTGGTCTGGAGGAGCTGCAGCAGTTATTTCTGACCAAACGTCCACTGGACATTCACTAGATATTCTCAGAGCTACACTAACTCTGCTGCAGGGTGGAGTGAGCAGCATGCACGGGAGAGGAGGAGAGAGAGAGAGAAGGAGCGCGGTGTGTGAGTGAAGGCAGGCAGAGGAGCAGAGGAGCAGAGACTCCGGTCCTGGAGACCAAAGCTACGGTCTCCCCCGCGTCCTCCGACCGCCA
>CAKAOH010038387.1:4355-42164 GCA_916701665.1 Sebastiscus tertius
TAAAACCACAATATCACTCTATATTTCAGCTGCTTGGCAGTAATGTTAGCTGACCAGACGAAGGTCTCTCCATGAACATGATTTAGATCTGATCTTAGTGTTGGCTTTTCCTGCCTCAGCGCAGGCTGATGCAGCAGGGCTCTGCAGCCTGTCTCCCTGCTCTCTCCACCCGGTTCACCTCCATTTTCTTCCTTGATGAACATTACAATGAAGTGAGTGCCAAGGTTGAGCTGAAACTGAATCTCTCTGACCCAGTAGCTATAAATAGCTGCCTGTTTATGCAGTGAGGAAAGTTGAGTCTGAGAGAGATAGAGGATTTGAGTGGGACAGAAAGATTTGTAAAAGCAGAAAAAGTGAATATTAGAAAGCGAAGTAAATTCATCAAGACAAACGATTTTGCTGGATGCTATTAGTAATTATAAATACCACAGAAAGACCACTGTGGCTAGTAGTTCAAAGAGAAACTTAAGCCGGGCAGCAGACATGGAGTTTACCAGGCGTTACCTTCCAATGGAATGGGAAGAGCAATGGAGGAGAGAGAAGGAGAGGAGGAAAAGAGTGATTGAAGAAGGTGGCGAAGAAGGGATAGAACAGGACAACCATGAGCTAAGAAGGATCGTGGCTTATAATGACTCCAGGATGGGGCTGACGAGTGGGAGGGGTAAGAAACAGGGGTTAGAGGACACGGTGAGTGGTACTAGTCAGGGAGGAATTGTGCAGCAAATGAATGAGGACACATGTGGGGATGAAAGACTTGATGATGTCCACACATATCGCAGTGAAACCTATCCTAAAGAGGTATTCCTGGCCCTGAAGGAATTCTGGGATTCATCTCTTCTCACAGACCTGACTCTGACCACTGATAACGGGAACAGCTTTGACGCACACACCCCTATCCTTGCTGCTGTCAGCTCCTTCATCCAAGAGAGGCTGAGGGATGAAAGTGGAGAACGATCAGACAATGATAAGGATGTGGAAGTCCGAAGGCGGTCAGTGTCTCTGTCTCCTGAGGTTGATCAAGTTGGGCTACAGGCAGTTTTGGAGTTTGCCTACACTGGAGCTGTATCGTCTTTCAATTCAGACAGCATGGCCTCGATTATGGCTGCAGCTCAAGCACTGGGCATCCCTAGAGTACTGGATCTCTTCAACAAAGAGGAGAGGATGAAAGGAGGCGGATGTTCTAAGCAGGAAGAGCAAACAATCTCTGCCCTAGAACAGATCAAAAATACTCTTCAGTCCATTAAACAGTTGTGGGCAGACAGAGTGGGGTGTGATGTGATTTTGGATGTGAACGGGGCTTTATTCCATGGTTAGTAGATATTCATGTTAAATGCAATCTGTAGGTATCTTGTTGATGATCATTTGATAGTGATCAACTAAACTCTTCTTTTGTCTGTCTCCAGTCCACAGAGTTATCCTGGCGGCAAGCAGTGACTACTTCCGTGGCATGTTCACTTGCGGGATGAGGGAATCCCATCAGACCTGTATTGCCCTTCCCTTCCTGCCACCTTCTGAGTTAGAGACTCTGATTAGCTGCTCCTACAGTGGGACCCTTCCACTTAGCTGGGACTGTGTCTTCGAGATCTCTTGCACAGCCCTCCAGCTTCAGTTCCAGCCTGCCCTCTCGCTTTGCCTTGACTTCATGCGACAGAAAATGGAGGCAAGCTCCTGCCTGGATGTGGCGTCTTTTGCTGAAGCCTACGAGATGCCGGAGTTGCTTGAGGAAGCCAATGACTTTGTGCTGAGGAACTTCTGGGAGGTGTCAGCCACGTCAAAGTTTCAGGACCTACCGGCAGAGAAGCTTCTCGACATCCTCCGCTGTGATGATCTGTGCGTGCCCTCAGAGTTGGCTGTATTTCGAGCCGTAATCTCCTGGGTTAAGGCTGATCCTGAGGAGAGATTGGGCCAGGCTGGCGAACTGATGACCGGAGTCCGGTTCCCCCTCATGACCTTTCGAGAGTTCAGGGAGGTCAGGGCCATAAACCTGCGCTTGGAGAGCTTCGGAAACAATGAGGTGGAACTTTATGGTTCAGCACTCAAGGAATTTGCTTTCAGCCTCCCAGAAACCCAGGATCTTTGCCGGGTCCGGCGTCCCAAAGATGCTCTGGTTGTGGTTGGGGGAGACCAGCTGAACCCAGATATGGGTCAGCGCATACCAAGTAGGGAACTGTGGTTTGCAAACTCCCTACGCAGTGGTACAGGGTTAATGAAGATGATGGAGTGGAGGAGGTTTGGTGAGATGCCAGACAAGCCAAAGTTCAGGCATGGAGTGGCAGCAATGGTGGGGAGGTTGTATGTGTTTGGAGGATGTTACTACTACTGCAAGGATGACATGATGAAATCCACCTACAGGTAAAAAGAGACACAAATATGCTCTTCTCACTTTCAATAACCTAGATCGTCACACACATGCACAACCTTGGTCTCACCTTATCAATCTTTATCTTTACCTTCATCGCAAACATGCTAGTTATGACCCTGTGCAGGACAGCTGGAAGAGGCTGGCTGACATGCAGGAGTTTAGAAGCAACTTCTCAGTGGTGGTACAAGACCAACGTCTTTATGCTATTGGTGGAGATAAAGAGATCAACACCAACGTAGACAGCGTTGAGATGTACAACCCAGACAACGACTCCTGGAGGTAAGATTAGTGATGTTATGCTTGAAGCAGACTTCTTGGCCAACACATTGTCACTCCCAACTCATCAAGTACCGCTGCGAGGTCAGTGCCTATTGGCATCGGGTACTGATGCACGGGGTACCCCTCTTGTGTTACTGTTGGACGGGTCAGGGACGGCGTGTCAATATACGCTCATTACATGCACAGCGTCCTTTCATAATAAACTTAAATTTTCACAGGTTAGGTTTGAGGCAACACAACCACTTAGGTAGGGTTAGGAAATGGTTGTGGTTGATGTTAACTTCACTAATTTGACCAACAACCCACGTGACTACCGAGTGACTAACGGCTCATGTGACTGGTGACTCACATGACTCGCAGAACTAACGATACTAACGACCTGCGTGAATAACGACTAATGTGACAAAATAAATCAGCGGTTACTTTTAGTTTCACACGGGCCATGAACTGCGGACTCCTGGTTGAAAGTCTTGTGTTTGTTTGTTTTGACTCTCACGCTCTTTATACTACGTCAGTTGTTCTAACCGTTGAATAATGCCGCAAGTGGGTTTACAATGGAGTTAGTTGAAAGCCTGGTGCGTCGCATACAGTCGCTAAAAGGTGCCTCCGTGCGTCAATATCCGAAGCCGAGGGACTTTTACCAAGCAGCGGTATTTGACGAGTTGGGAGTAAGAACGGTTTGACTTGACTTAGTTCTTGATCCTAATCCCAAAGTATCTTAAAACCTAACATATCGGGGCAAGGTATATCGATGCCAAGCTTGCATGCCCAAAATCACACGAATCAAGGATGTGTCAGTGTGAATCTGCCACAATATTTACAAGCAGTAATATACTATTACAAAGTGGTCAAAATTTATGATGTAATATTGGACAAATATCAAGGATGAAAGCTGTGAGCTCACTTATATGTTGACTCTCTCTCTTTCCATACAAATGTAATACCAAAGGTTGGCCAGCAGATGTCACCATTTTGACTATATCAAATACTTACAGACTGAAATATTTGCAACACAGTTGCTTCTAAGTGTTTCAGTGCATTGAAAACCTTACCTTACTTTAATGGTAAATTATGTAGTAGAATGACTCAGTGAGTATTCTAATGGGTGTTAAAATAGCTCTCAAATTGCCCATCCTGTCTAGTTTGTATTGAAATCTCAAGGATATAGAAATGTTTTACCCCTTCACTGCCCTTCCTGTCTGATGCCTCTTATTTCATTTTCCCAGCTTTGTTCAGCCCCTGGACCAGGCTCTGAGCGGCCATGCCACCACTGTCATAGATGGAGCAATCTACATCTCTGGAGGTTTCAACTGTAAGTATGTATGTCTGGTGTCCATGTTCCTGTACCACCCACAGAGAGGAACCACCTACCTGGCAGACATGACCCATGACCGGGCCCAGCACTGCATGGAGCCCCTGCGAGGCCGTCTTTACGTCGCCGGTGGTGTGTGTAACCTGAGGACGTTTTACACTGACCAACAAGCCTGTGAGGTGTATGATCCTGTGGCCGATTCCTGGACAGCTTTCACGTCACTGCCCGTGCCCCATGTGGGAGCAGCCTCAGCCGTCCTGGAGGGGAAGATCTATGTACTGGGAGGATACTGCCAGGACGATTACAGTGAGTCTGGACTGGTCCACCGGTTCGAACCCAGCACACAGCGATGGGAGAACATGGGCAAACTGCCTGGGGCAGTTACTGACATACAGGTCTGTCTGCTCCGATTGCCCCAACACTTTAGACTTTAGTAACTGGCTGGTCAAGATTATAATTTTTACAAACTGACATACATTTTTGTTGTGATCTACTCACAAAATGTAATGTATTATAAGCAAATGTGGTTCAGTGAAAAATACCCTGCTGTCTAAATTCTAAACTCTATGTCCAGAATGACTGTTTTAAACACCATGTATCTTTTTCTATATATATAATATAGTATACTAAAGAGTAGGATCAAATATACAATCCCAAATACTAGTTGCTATATTAATAGAATTATTTTAAATGATTTATCAATAGTATGTCACAATATGATGATATGAATCTCTGCATGTACCTTATTGCTGAGTGACAAAATGAAACGTTAACTAATGTATATGAATCAGTGACATATACAATCTACTGACTCCGTTAGTATAATTATTAAAAAGAAATACTAGTAGACACAACATCAGACATTTTAAAATGTTCTTTTTTTGATAGACATACACTATAATCATCTCAACAAACTCAATCCATTGAACTTGTGCGTTCGACTTGTGTGGTGTTTTATTACAGAACCAGAATGATAATTATGGTAATGATAAAAAATAAAATACATTTTATCACATTTTTCATCATGATCGTCAGTACTGTTTATATATATTTTAACTAGTAGTAGTAGTTGTCTGATGCACAACAAGTACCAAGCCAAAAAACACCATTTCACCCTTATTTAATTGTTTTTTTTTTCATTATTTTAAGGTATCTTGATATGAAATCATTCTCAGTGTGATTACACTTTACATGACAAATTGCTGAAAGCAAGAAGAAGAAGAAGAAGAGACGCATCTGCCTTGGCATCTTGTTCACATTCTTAGCCCCAAACATCTACGACGTTGGGAAGACGAGGAACCCACTGAAGACACTTGTATGTATTTTTCCACCGTCCCACAGGATGATGTTGACCGTCTCTCTGACGTTCAGTTCAAGGATGACCGTGTTGCTGGTGGTGTCGCTGGTATCTGGTCCTGTGAACTCCCAGGTGCTCACTTGGTAATGCCCGTTCTTCACCAGGATGGCTCCTGAAGTGTGGCTGTTGTAGCCAAAAGTCATGAATGAAAAGTGGTAAACCCCTTTCAGTGGAGCGGTGAAGATGCCTGTGAGGAAACGAGGATAATGCAATGACATCACATGATTTTAACAAGTTAGAAAAACATCTTTTTGAGGATTTTTGATTCGTTTTTCTACTCGGTGGAAACGCAACCATTAGCTTCTCAGTTAGATGAAAAGATCAATACCATAAAAGATATGTATGCTCCCTTCAAATGGAACTTATGACACAGGAAGTCGTGTACACAAAATGCTTTGCGTTCAAGTGGTTAAGTCTTGAGAATAGAATTCAGAAAATTTCCACTTACGAGGTCATGAATACCACAAGAGGGGGGCGTTCATATGAACTCTTCTCGTAAACACGACCCCATTTGAAGGCACCAATATAACGCGTTAATTAGTGAGCTTTGGTAGGTGTATTTTGATATGTTATGATCACTTTACTAAACTGTTTTGTGTATTATAATTTGGTGCCCCATTTGATATGATACCCCATATTATACACATTCTATTTTAAAGATTCATACTCTCATATCTGTCCGTCATTGGTCAGCTTCCTGAAGGTTATATACAGTACGGTGAACATACCTGTTTTACTGTTGTAAGCGTTGCCAATGTTTGTGAAGACTCTGTTAAAGATCAGAATAATGCTGGTGTTGCCAGTGTTGGGTCCAGTGATCACATCGTGAGATTCGATTATAGTTGCAGAAAATGCCACCTTGGCGTTGACTGAAGAAAGTAAAGCAAACATTGTTAAGATCAGTAGTGTATGTGTATAGCATCTTGAACTATCATTAATTGTCCTTACCGTATGTTTTAAGGCTGTTCACCTCCAATTTGAGTTTAATTTGTTCAGCAACCTTTTCTTCAGTTGACCCCAGTCTGTGTTTTATTCCTATAAACAGAAACAGATCGTAATTTAAAAAGGTATGTCCACAGTTATGAAAAAAAAGCAGCAACTCAGTATTTACAGGGTACAAGTTGCAAAGACTCCATCAGGAAGATGAATTGGGGTTCAAGGGGTACTTGGTGACCTGTACATGTACCTGCTGTGTCGCTCTTGAGAGCGTCGATGTCAGCCTTCTGCTGGTCCACTGTAGCTTTTTGTGTTTTCAGCTGTCCGTCAACATTCCTGAATTTGCTGTCCGTTTCATCCTTAAACCCATCAACTGCAGCTTTTTGTTCATTCAGTTTAGTGCTGAAAGCTTGAATTCGAGCATTTTCAAATTTCAAATCCAATTCATGAAAACAGTTTTAACGTACATTACCATAAGCGCATGTCAGATGGTAGAAGTGAACATAACTATATTAAAGGTACAGTGTGTAGGATTTGGCGGCATCTAATGGTGTGGTTGCAGATTGCAACCAATGAGTACCTCTCCACTCACTCCTCCCTTTCCAAGACTGCAGTAATGTGAGCTGCAGAGTGCAAAACTGTGGTAACGCTGTTTGCCTCCTTACCCTAATAACACCACTTTAGGAGCAACGGAAGTCAGATGGCAGCTGGCGGTGCTGCGGTTTTGCGCTCTGCATCCAGTGTTTGGTTTGTCTGTTCTGGGCTACTGTAGAAACATGGTGGAGCAACACGGCGGACTCCGTGAAGAGGACCCGCTCCCTATGTAGATATGAAGGGCTCGTTCTAAGCTAACGAAAACACAACGATTCTTAGTTTCAGGTGATTATACGCTAGTAAATGAAAGCATATTTATGAATATTATATTCCATTTATGCTAATAGATACCCCAAAATGTTACACACTGATCCTTTAAATGTTGAGAATTAAAATTACCTTCACTGTTGTTTTGTATTTTCATCACTTTAGCTTCAAGTCCCGTTTCCGTGGCATCCAGTCGGTCTGCAACTTTGACTTCCAACTCCTTCGCCGTCGAGTTAAGGTGGGAAAGTTCATCCTTATATAGATTCAGGAGTCTCTGTGTGTCACTGAACGCAGCCTCAGTTTCAGTCTCCAGAGTTTCAAGCTTGGCTTTTTCCTCCCTTAACTGCCTCTCGGTTGTATCGAGTCTCTCCTCAATCTCACTGAAGTTTTCCCCTACTCTTTCCCTGTGTTCGACCAGTTCTCCAACTTTTCTCTTCAGGCTGCCAATGTCAACTTCGTGTCTCTCCAGCTGTGTCTTTGCATCTCTGAATTCCATCTCAGTTTGTGACTTCTTCCTTTCAAGTTCCTTCAGTGCACTTGAAAGGTTTGTCACTAATCTTTCAAGTGCACTGATGTTGCCGTTTGACAACTCGAACTGCAGTCTGGTCTTACCTTCCATAGCGTCGATCCTTTGTTGCAGCAGCATTTGTTTCCCTTCGAGATTTGTCTGGATATCATCCAGGTGTAAAATGTTTTTGTAATTTGAGCAAAGAGTTGGCGTCTCTTGTCTTTGCTCCGGGTCACACCTCCGTCTGTGTGGGAGTTTGGAAGATGCAACTCCAAATAGTGCAAGAAGGAAAACTGCCTTGGTGACCATTTTCAGAGATAAGATAGGTTAGGGTTCCTGTGCCAGAGCTGGCTCTGAGGCAGCTCCTTTTACGTTTGAAAGGACAGCTCATTTGTGACAACAAGAGCTTTATACATTAGGGAATGCCCCTCGCCTCTGAAATCAAACAACCAGGAAACAGACCAACAGATTCCATTTGATGGAATTTGACTGAGAAATCAATCACTTTTTTTACTCTTCTTTATTTGTAATACTGTTTAATATGCATGCACCGTCAGGATTGCTATTTAATTTCGTCGTACTCTGTGCAATGACAATAAATAAATTCTATTCTATTCTATTGTGCACATAACACTTCAGGTGACACCGCAGGTCGATAATAATGTGATTAAAAACAAGCCAAAATCATCTGATAATACACTCCAGTCCGATCTGGATAATCATATGTTACACTTTGATAGTTTTCGCTGAGGAACAGTGAACTCTGTCATGTCAGCTGTCTGGAGAATGAGGAACATGAGATGGAGAAAAACAATGGTTATGTGTTTCATGTTGGAATGAGGATGTAGACGAGACAATTTGCTCTATAGGCTACTGAAGAGTGATGGCACAGGTTGCTATGGTAACAGACAGATCACATCAACCACATGATGTCAAGTCAAACCTGCCTTATCACTTGATAGGGATGATTAAGTGATGATATAACTGTGAATCAGACAGACTAAAACAGTCATTTCAAAGACTGGGTTGGGACCCACAGGTGGGTCTGAGGAGATTTTATTACATCAAACACATTTCTTCCATTGTGTTTATATCTGTAGTACACCTTTGAGTCACATGAGGGAGCCTGAATGTTCGTAGCCTACTGTCCTGATAATTGTAGCCTACTTTTAATATTGAATCTAGTATGAGAGGCTAGCGTACATTTGGTTTGTTTTACTGATGAGAAGAAAAGATGAGAGCCTAAATGCATTTATTTAATGGCCAGGAGCATTCATTTTCACACAAATTTGCTCTTCTCACATTTTAAAATGTATTTATATAATATATATTATGTCACAACATAATATATATTATATAAATCAATAAATATAAATGTTTTTATTTATATATTTATTATCTTACTTATTTATTTATATTATATATTTTTATATATTTATATAAATATATATTATGTTATATTGGGTTTATATATATATATATATATATATATATATATATATATATATAGTATTGGGTCACAATGGTTTGTCATTTTTAAGAAGTGGTTCCCCAGAAAAATGTTTGGGAAACACTGGTCTAAAACACACCATAGTCCTTTATCCTTTTAAAAATGGCGCTGTTTAACACATTTTAAAATGAGTTCTCATAAAATAAGGAATAAATTGTCAATAATATGACTTATGAAAACATCATAAAATACATACATACAGGCTTTTTATACTGTACAGGTGTCAGTAGTTTCAAGCAACACTGCCCTCTGCTGCTCTGCAGAGATGTTGCACAAGAACACTGTAATCTCTCATCATTCTATCATTCGCTTCCTTTTTAGTTTCATCATAGAAACATAGTCTCCAAACTAAGCTATATGATAAATTGTTCAGTTTATTTCACTTTGGAATAACATTAACAGATTACTTTAACAGACATAGTTTACTATCCATAGTTTATAGCAGGGGTTCTCAAAACGTTTTGGTTCGTTGCACCCTGAGTGAAGTGACGGATTCATGGCAGATTGACGTTATGTGTCACAATCATATCGGAGTTATTGGCCCCAAAGCTATAACGTGGGTGGGAGTAATGGACACAATATGCTTGTTTTATAAGCGCAAATGGTCCCCATCTGTAGATATGTACTTTTTAATGATACAGCACAATTTTATAATTTATAGCAATTTATTTCACGGACCCTCTGACAGAGTGCCACGGACCCCACTTTGAGAATCACTGGTTTATATGATATCTATTGATACTTATGTGACATTCTCCACTGATTTTACTGGCAATCACACTCACAAAGTCCTCCCAGTAGGCTTGTTGGGACACGACCAGAACTGGGGTCCCTGAGGGCGTCAAGACTGCTTACTCACTGACATTCGAAGACCTTTCTCAGTGGTATATAAACCGCTGAAGAAAAACCACCCTCCAAAACCTGCGGAGGATAATATCCAAGAGACCACAGATTTAAAGATCGAGGAAATGGAGTTCAGAGCTTCGTTTCTGCTTACCCTCCTGGCACTCTCGTTTGTGGAGCCGGGGTTTGGACAAAAAGGTGACATGGATATCAGTGAGTCATTCAGAGATAAAGTGGAATTAATAAAGAACTTGGAGGACAAACTTAAAGACATAGAAAAACGGCAGAATGATGTTGAAGCTTTTGAGGCCAAGCTCAACGCGACCGTAGATGAGGTGGCGAGACAGAAAGCTGAAGTGGACAGGCTACAGAAAGAGAATGAAGGTACATGATTCATGGTGATGAAATATTACCACATATATTCTCACCCATTTTGTCATTAATTCATTTCTTTTTTACTTGCACAGGCCTGAAAACGAGACTGGATGCCACAGAGGAGGAGATTGATAAACTGAAGCAGAGCAAAGGTGAGATGATCAAACCAATAAACCATCAAATAATGTGATCATACTGACCGATTTGCATCTTTTACATTCATTTCTCCATGTAACCGTCCACAGCTGCCTCTCAGATCGCGTTCTCGGCCTCTTTGGCAAACGTCGGGGAGATCTACAGAGGACCCTGCACAGACAAGGCCCTGATTTTCAAAAGGGTCTTCTCAAACACTGGCAATGGTTATGACCAAAATACAGGTACTGTGCACTCTTACATCATGTATGTCCATGACCTTGTAGATAATTAACATTTAATTTAAACATATTTCTAAGGGTTTGACAAAGAAAAACAACTCAGTCGATATCAGAATTATTATTAAAGATACCTACTATTCTTTTGTGCTTTTCCCCTTTCCTTTAGTGTGTTATATAGTTTTTGTGCATGTAATAGGTCTGCACGTCATAACATGGTGATGTCACCAAGTAACACATTTGCATTATACCACGATAGGTGCTATAGTTTGGCAATCCCTCAAACAAATTGGTTAGAGCAGAGCTGAGTCGGAGTCCGAAGAGTTTGGTTCAGTGAACCAATCGCAACAGAGTAGGCCAGCTGACCAATCAGGGCAGACTGGGCTGTTTGGGGGCGGGACAAGAGCTCAAACACAGTGTTTCAGACAGAGGATGAAAAGAGGTGCTGCAGCGCAGCCGGCATGAGAAAAGTAAAGCGTTTTTCGAACATTAAATCATGTAAACATGTTCTAGTAGAACCCCAAAATACAAGTATGCACCTGAAAATGAGCATAATAGGTCCTCTTTAAGCAGATTTTTAAGATAAAATTCCTGTTTTTCTGTGGCTGGAAGTCTACTTGTAGACACTAAATGTCCTAAGGCTGTAAAACTCATATCTGCTTCTGGTATTTCAAAACAAGAACAAACTAAGAGAAGAATTTGCTGATAGTGTTTGACTCAGGTCTCTAGTTTTTACTAGTGACAGACTTGTATTACAGAATTTTATTAGTTGAGTCAAACCTCAATTGTTGGGTCCATTCATTGACTCCACCAACTAAGGTTTGTCTCCAAAGCACCTCTGAAATAAACTACTTGTAATTTGAGTAACTAATCTTGCATCTGTTTGTCTTTGTTGCAGGAATCTTCACAGCACCAGTGAACGGTCTCTACTTCTTCAGCTTCAGTACCTATGGCTACAACACTCACATCATGGGGGCCATTTTAATGAAAGACGGCGTTCGCCAAATTTCAACCTATGATAGCCCGTCAACTGACGGCTCAGACAGCAGCAGTAACGCTGTTGTTTTGCAGTTGGCTGCTGGTGATAAGGTGTACATGGAGCTGTGGGATAACGGCAGAGTGTTTGACAACTTGAATGGACAAACGACCTTCAGTGGTTTTCTTGTCTTCCCTGTGTAAATGATTAGAAACAATGCATCGTGTTGTGCTTCTACGCTCAGGGAAGATGATTATGCAACAAGTGACATCTGTGAATTGTGGCTCTGTTCCAAAACATGTGCTGACATGACAATTACACAGTCTGATTATCCTATTCAAAATTAAAACAAGCTTTCATTGAAAAATCTCAAAAACCCATGGATTTATTTTGAATTCATCAAGTAAATTTGAATGAAAATACAAATGTATGAACTGTCTTCAGAACAATAAATGCAAAACAATAAACTTACATTGTCTTTTGTCCTGTCTCTGGTGACTAAACACAGCTTTCTGCACATTCTGCAATGAATAATGAAAAAGTATGCCAACTTATGAACACAAGAGGGAGCAACTCCCTCTTGTGTTCATACTGTAGTTTGTTATTGCAGTAATTGGTGTAAACATTTGTATTTTTTGTTTTGTTATGGAAATAACTGCCATCCCTAACTAAAAAAAATAATTTCATTACAGTTTTGAACACCGGTGTACAGTTAATCGGAATATATAGCACCAAAAATGTTCTACATTACATAGATACCCTACTTTTTGCATGTAAATATCCTTACATCGGCTACAATACAACAATGTTTTCTAAATTACAAAACTGTTATTAACATGCATTAAGTAACCGGAAATTCAGTATCATTAAACTTTATACAACAACAGTAATGACATTCGTATGTCACCATGTCTTACAATCGGAATTGTGGTGGCAAACACAGCACAGATGCTCGTATGTCACTGTTCGGCCCGGGCATTTTGCCCATGTTCTCCCACCTCTTCGTGGTGGGATCGTACCTATGGACCATTTTGGTGTCACTGTAGTCCTCCTGGCTGTATCCACCCAGCACATAAAACTTTCCCTCCAAAACTGCACCTGCTGCTCCTACATGTGGCACTGGCAGAGATGCGAAGGCAGTCCAGGAGTCAGCTACTGGACTGTACATCTCACAAGCTAGCTGGTCAACAATACCCATGTTATCATCTGCGGAGATCCCGCCTGCTACATAAAGACAGTCGCCCAGGGTCTCCATGCAGTGACGAGCTCGGGGTTTAGCCATGTTTGCCAAATAAGTGCTTCCTGTCTCTGGGTGGTACAGAAACATGGATGCAAGGTATTGGCATTCGCCGCTCAGCCCTCCTGAGACAAAGATCTGCCCTTGTAAAACTTTTGCTGCATGGCCAGCCATAGGCATTTCCAAGGGCCACGTGAAGCTGAAAGAGAAGACATTTCTTAAAAGACTTTGCACATTATTGACCATTTATATCAAATGATCACATTATAATGGCCGTGTTGTAAACCTGTATGAATATAATTGGATGTTACTACTTTGGTAGCCAAGCGAATGAGTCTTAGCAAGTCTTTTAAGCTTTTTACATACAGTTGTTTTATGTGTGGTTGTTCTATGTAACATTGTAATATTACGTAACATTATCATGCTTGTTACGTAACGTTACATAAGAAAGTCAGCTAAGGGCAGTTGTCTTTTATTTACAGTAGTTACATTGTTACTTTATGTTGGTATGCTATTTACACAAACAATGTCGTTTTTCCATAATCAACCAAATAGTTTTGTTGCCTAAACCTGACCAATTGTTTCACAATGTTAACCTTGTGTCACTGTGCGATTCTTCAAGCGTGATACAAGGCTGATGTGAAACGTATTTATTAAAGCTTTTTGGGGGTTCAGAAATGTCAACATTCAATGTGTCAATATTTTTTTCTGGCGACTTGTTTGTGACTCCAATTGTCCACACTATTAGGGTAGTCTCGAGCCACCCCTTTGCCAGTTAGTCACAATTACCTTGCTGCTCACTCTTTGAGTTCTTACATATTTCTGTCCTTTTCCTCACCAGGGCCTACTCAACCGACTCCTGTCTTCCCCAGCCTAGAACCACCAGCTAGCTTTCACTAGTTTCTAGCTGGTTGTCCTCAGTCCTCCCCTGCCAAACCCTTTTTGTCTTCTACCTGCTGCCCTCTGATTTTAGCTAATCTATACTGGACTAACTTGAGCCTCTCAACCACTCCAGCTCGGCACTCAGCATACTAATAGGCATTTTTGGTTAGGCTAGGATTCTGTAACTTAAACAGCGAGCATAAAGTATTACCTGATGAATATTTTCCAATCCCTTCTCTTTGTCAAAGTTAGATATCTCAATAGATGCAGATGTTAGCGAGCCACATACAGTATATCTATATGGTAAAAGCTACCTAGTTGGTAGATGATTATCAGGGAAATTTTAGCAAGAATATACACTTGATGCATATAGCACACTTTGTTTTGAAAAATGAATATCCCTTCCAACGTACCTCCAAGAGTTTCCGGTGGGACAGTATCGTTCCACACTCTGTATATATTCACAGTTACAATGTCCACCGATGGCATATATCTTTCCGTCCAGAACAACCACGGAGAAAGAGGATCTCTTTTCCTGCATTTCAACCACGCACTCCCAGCTGTTTTGAAGGGGGTCATACCTACAGATGTGGTCAAATGAGACACATATAAGTAAAGAGGCATTGAAACATGTCTTTAGAACTGTAATTATCACCTCTCTCACTTGTAAACAGAATTCAGGGTGTCGTTGATGCCATAATACTTCTTGCCTCCAAAGATAAATAGTTGTCCTTTGAGGACAGCCACCTCATGAGAGACCCTCTCTAGCTCTGGCATCTCTCCCAGCTTTCTCCACTCCATAGTCTTTATTATCCCAGTATGGTTCCTTAGGGAATTTCCAAACCAGAGATCTTTGCTGATGATGCGGCTACTCAGGTCTTCAGAAATCTGGTCACCTCCAATCAAGACCAGATTCTCTTGCGGCAGATAGATTCGGCACTGACTCTCACTGGAGCAGAAATCCTCAAAAACTGCTTCATAGAGCTCTGCCAGGCTGTGATCAGACCACATGTTCAGAGATTGGACCTCTTTGAATTCCTTGAATGTCATCAGGGGAAAGCGGATGGTTTGCATTAGTTCTTTGGCAAACTTCAGCCTTATTTTGGGCTTTGATTGGATCCATTCCACCACTGCTTTGAACACAACAAGCTCAGATGGAACACAGAGCGAGCGACTGTTCAGGTACTTGAGGAGCTTTTTGGCTGGCAGGTCCTTGAACTTTGAGATGCATGCCACCTTTTGGAATTGCCGCAGGACAAAATCGTCTGCGACTTCAAGGAGCTGCGTCATCTCGTAGGCCTCGGCAAAAGATGCCACGTCCAGACAGGAGTGAGGGTTTATTTCTTGATGCAGGAAGTTAAGGCACAAGGAGAGGGCAGGTTGGTACTGGAGCTGGAGAGCGGTGCTGGTGATCTCATAGGCACACATCCAGCTGAGGGGAAGAGCCCCGCTGTAGGAGCAACCAATCAGAACCTCCAGCTCTGAAGCCAAAAGGAAGGGAAGGGACACACGGGTCTGACGGGATTCCCTCATCCCAGAGGTGAACATGCCACGGAAGTAGTCACTGCACACAGCCAGGATGACTCTGTGGACTGAAGGGAGGATGGTAAGCACAGTATAAACCCACTGTAATCCCAACTAACATGTACAGGACTATACTTTTTCAGTTGGGCAACCAGGGATCGAAGGATCGTATCCTCTAAAGTGGCTGCATTTATTATACTCTACTCACCATGAAGTGATCCTCCGACAGCTTCCAGAATTACATCACAGCCCACACTGTCCATCCACAGCTGCTTGATGGATCGAAGACTGATCGTCATTTGTTCTGCAGCCGAGATCCTTTCCTCTTTCTTCTGGGTTTTTGTGGACTTTTCCTCTTCCTTTTTGCAGAGATCCAGCACCCTTGGGGCACCCATTGATTGAGCCGCAACCTTTATCTGGTGCAAAGTGTTCTTGTTCAAACATGATAAGAGTCCAGTGTAGGCAAACTCCACAATTGCCTTCAATCCAACATGATCCACCTCTGGACCCAGAGACACTGACCATCTGCGGACTCCAACACTTGTATCTTTTCTTTCATCAACTCTATCGTTACCTACATTACTTTTACTAAGACTTTCTCGGATACGGGAGCTGACAGCAGCCAGGACAGGGGAGTGTACATGGAAACTCTTCCCATCCTCTGTGCTCAAAGTAAGGTCAGTGAGAAGGGAGGAGTCCCTGAACTCTGTCAATGTACGGAATATGTCCGTGCGAAAATCATTTTTGCAGTAAATCTTTACAACATCTTCATCATCTGCTTCTTTGTCCGTTGAATGTTCTGCTTCCTCGTCGTCCGTAGACTCTTCCTCTTCCTTTTGAAGCTTTTTGGGATCAACTTGAAACTCTTTTTCTTGAGTTGTCCAATATTCCGCAACCGTTCCTTTCTCATCTGTCAAATTCTCACCTTCATCTTGTGCTTCTTTTCTTTCCTTAGAAGTCCATGTTTCTAGGATGCCATTTCCATTCCTCCATGACTTTTCATCAGGATCTTCCAGTTCCTTGGGATCCTTATGTTTCTTCTCAACAGCTCTCGCTCCATTTTTTATTTCATCAAAGTTGTAAAATTCATCCTCATATCCAGCTGAGTCAGAATCTTCATTATTGGATTCCACTGAATCAGACAAGTTTTCTTCTTCATTGTGTTCTCGCCTCACACTTTCTTGGTTTTGCTGAATGTTTTCATCCTCAAGTCTTCTCATACGTTCTCTGAATTGCTCTGCAAGGTGATATTGTCCAATATGCTCCTCTTCCCTGTCGTCTTCCTCCCCGGCCTTCTCTTCTTCCCTCACCTGCCCGTCTTCCTCCGCACCCACCTCATCCTCTACCTCATTTACTTTTCTTCCCCTGTTCCCTCAAGTTCCTCTGCTTCTTTCACCTCCCTCTCAAACTCATTTTCTTTTTCATCCTGCTCTTCCTCTGTTTCTTCTGCTTCTGTCACCTCCATCCCATCCAACTCCCCATTTTCTTTAACCTCCCTCTCTACCTCCCTCTCCTCTTCCTCCCCTTCCTCTACTTTCTTAACCTCTTCCCCCTCGTCCTCATCCACCTCCCCAACCTCTTTAACCTCCCTCTCCACCTCATTCTCCTTTGCCTCCCCTTCCTCTGCTTTCTTCACCTCTTCCCCCTCGTTCTTCTCCAGCATCTGTCTCCTCCACTCATCCCAGCCCAGGAGGCTTAGATTAGCAGCTACTGCCATACAGTCCAATATCACCTGCGCGCTAATCCCTTTAATCCCTCAAAACAATTACACCTCTCGAAGCCAAAAGATTGCAGATGACTTACTTTCTGGCACTGTTTATGAGGAGGCATGTACAGGAACAAAGTCAAGTATGTCCAGTAGTAATTCACTCTTTGGATGCTGCTGTTATTGTTGCAAACCGCTTCACCTCTTTACCCCGTCTGCAGACACCAGCTGTGCTGTCTGTTTGTTCCTCTCCTGCCTCTCCCCCCTCCTCCTGCATGTGTTGCATGTTTGAGTGGCACGTGAACCCATGATTCCTCATAAAGAAGTTGCTATATTCAGATACTTTATCACAAGGTAATCGGGATTCCAGATTTTTTTGGGATGTCAGTCTGAGACCTAACAGAGGTTTGTGGCGGATTGATGTGATGTGTCGGATTTCTTTTACTTTACTACATTGTTTTGTTTCCTCAATGTGTACTTTTTATCATACACAGTATATTTACAAGCCATGCAATTTATCCTATTGTTTTTTTATTGATTCCACTTTGTAGCCTATTCTTGTAGAGATTAGTTCTTAAATTTATAGTGTAAAGATTTGACCCAAGCAAGTAATAAAAAAAAGGGAATGATCTAGACCTAGAGGCAGCTGGATTTCTTCCCGTCTGAACCAAAATGTCTTGGGGGGGCCTTGGCTCCTTAATTCTGGACCATATGACTCTGAGATTAATATTAAATGCCCTGAGGGTCACCAGCGGGATCACGTTGCTCCTCCACGTCCAAGAGCAGTGGTATCTGGGTCAAGGATCGAGAGACGTGAGGGAAAGAAGGATGCCGAGACAAAACAACGCCACACCTGTTGCCCTTTGCGGCGAGACAGAAAGCAAACGTCTGGGTCACATTGTCACCTTGACTTGAAATATAGTTGTACAGGTCACAAGTACAGTAGCTGACAGTGCATCCACATAAAATATACTCTCCCGTTGTACTGTACCACATTGTTATAATGACACGGGTTTGCATCAGCTATCCGTATATTCACAACTGTTTGTTTGTTGAGTCCTTCCTAAGTTTGTAGTTACTACTGCCTAGTTTCAAACTGGTGATGTACTAAATTGGATTGCACCTACAAAACTTCTTAGTAACAACTTTAATCATGTTGAAATTGATTGCTGGAAAGCATTTCATTATTTACTGTTAGCATTATCTAACAGCATTTTGTGTGTAGCCTGCATTTCGTACCTCTGTTACTATTCAACATGTCATATTAGGAAGCTAATGTTGGTTTATGTTGGTTGATTCTTGTTGGGAAATAGAGTTTTGTTTTGCCTTTACCTTTCAGTAGTGAGTCAATTTCAGTTGCGGTAGTGCTTGCTAAGAGCAAATTGACAATTTAACATTTTGCTGTTGCTTTGTTTTCATGAATTTTCATAACGTCCCCATTCTTATGATCGGTCGATTGTTTTCTCCAACTGACAGAAACAGCGGTAATCGTTGAATAAATCTAAGATACAATTCAGAGGTCTGTAACCAGGCTACACTTAAGGTGGACAGTGACATTTGTGACGTGATTTCCGTAATTGTTTTTGGACAAATTTTACTTAGTTTACGAGCTTATTTTAAGCCCAAACAGGATTCTTTTTTTTAAAAAAACTAAGTGATTTTGTTGCCTAAACATGACTGCTTTCCCGGTAAATGACACATAAGAAGTCGTTTCACAACATTAAGCCTGTGGCATGTAAATGACATGCGAAAACCCTAAAATGCGTTATCATGACACGCGGAAATGTCATGCTATTCATACGCCTTCCCATGAGATCGGGTTGGTACAAATCCCTGGTTAAACATCTTGTAACATAGGAGAAACCAGCAAGAGTACGCTAGATTTCAGCTTTCAAGCTTTTTCAGCTTGTGGAAGACTCTGGTGACATGCAATGTGTGCACGGGCAAAAAGGTAAGTAGTTAGATAGGCAGGTAGACCATCTAATTAGTTTATTCGGGCCGAATTAAATGGATGGACGGCTTTATTACAGTCCCGTGACAGCCACAGATACCGTATTTTTCCACTCTTTTTTGTTTGTCAGAGCATTTGATTTATTGATTACTGTCAGGATGTAAAGAGAATTTCAACAAACATAACAAAAGGGTGTTAAAATACATTACCCACCCTAGCTTTAATCTTGGGCTTCTAATGCTCTAAAATAACAGCTCTTCAATTCTATCAACACAGGGTGAGTTTCTATTGAGATGCTTTGAAGTTGAAGCGCTGTGAGTGGGTGAGCTGGAAATGAAACTGGTGGGCAACACCTCGCTTTAAAACACACTCCTACCTGAGGACACAATGACTCTGCTCTTTTCACAGTCGTTCACATGTGAGGCATCACACGCACACACACACATACACATACATACTTACTGTGCATACACACAGGGGAGGTTTAAACAAGCAGACAAATGAGTCAGGGTTATTATTCAATCCTACGCAAAAAAGAGAAGTTGAATGCATTTAAATAAATTGGGAACTTGAGGTAAATATTTTTACTTGTTGAGGCATTCTGAAGTAAAGCGTTAATGTGCTACATAGCAAAACACAAGGTGATATTGGAGGAGGGCAGATTTCTATTGCAACAACATGTTTGTTTACCGCCATCCTGAGTTTGTAACACGGCAGATGTTGCGGTATTCGTATTATCACCCCACAGTGAGTGTTTCGCTCTGGGCAGCAGCTCACAATCTACTTATGAAAAGTCTGTTTCCTCTGCAGTCCTGATTGTTACCATGACGACGCACGCAGTGAGAGGAGGAGGAGTGAAGAGCGTTAACCTCGTTATGGGACCCTCCCCCTCAGGCCCTTTCCTCAAGAGCAGCAAACACTGCTGGGACAAGAAGAGGCCGAGCTGCATTCCTCTTTATATCCTTCTTCTTAATAGAAAAAAAGCATTGTCTTCACTTATCAAAGCCTTCACTCCTTTTTTTTAAAGCTGTATGAACCCTTTTACTCTGAAATGAAAGTTTCAGAGTACCACAGAAGAAGTGTTGAGTACTGTGCCAGGTGTTCGTATTTCTGTCGGTCTGTCTGTGGACAGATTTTGTCAACGCGATAGCCAAGATGCAGTCACGAAACTTTACAGGTGTGTAGTTTAGATCAAAATGATGGCCAAGGTCAAAGATTTGTGTGGTCTCTAGTTAAAGGTGCAGTGTGTAGGATTTGGCAGCATCTAGATGGTGTGGTTGCAGATTGCAACCAACTGAATACCCTTCTGCTCACTCCTCCCTTTCCAAGACAGGAACGTGAACCGCCGAGTGCAAACCCTTGTAACTCCGTTCGCCTCACTCAGAGGCCATTCTTACCATAATAACACTAAGGAAGTGAGACGGCAGTTGGCGGTACCACAGTTACCGCAGTTTCACAAGCATGTCGAACTACGGTGGCATTCAGGTAACGTAAAAAATGCAAAAAGCACTCTCTAGAGCCAGTGTTTGGTTTGTCCGTTCTGGGCTACTGTAGAAACATGGCGGAGCAACATGGCGGACTCAGTGAAGAGGACCTGCCCCCTATGTAGATATAGATGGCTCATTCTAAGCTAACGAAAACACAACAATTCTTAGTTTCAGGTGATTATGCACTAAAGAAAATATAGTTATGAATATTATAACATTCTGCTAATAGATAGAGGGGTTGATGTACCATGACGTTGCCAGGCAACCAGCAGAGACTCCAGAAAGTCACTGTGCCTGGCAAAGAAATAGTCCCGCACATAACCCATCACAAATCTACGACTTACTGTTTTTACACTACTGTTATATAGAAAAAGGAAGCTTTTTTTTTTGTCAAAATACAATCTAGATTTATTGAACTTCTATGGCCCCATGAAACACAGAGATGAACACACACACGGAGATACAATTTAAGACAGGCAATACAACAGGCTGGGAGATAAGAAGTTATTAAACATGAATCAAATTGGCTCATACAGTACAATGAATGGGAATGAATATTTCTCTACAACAACGCAAGCAACTCCAGTGTGGTGTGAAAAAAAAGATAATCACAACTTTAAAAACATACAAATAACATTAAACACAGAGTACATAAAAAAGCCACGGCTTTTTCCAATTATTTCAGCTTGGAATAAGTAGCGTGACTGATTGTCAAGCTTTTTCTTAAATAATAATTCATAAATACAGATATAACATAAATATTATCATTAATAAATATAACTGTAAGACTGTTTTAAGTGTTTAAATTGCTTTAACATAATTAATTTCCACTAAAAGCTCAATTTATTAGGAGGTCTGCTTATTTTACTGAAAACATACACCAAGTGCAACCAAGAAGTAGAAGAAGGATCCATCTGTCTTTAAGTCAGTCTGCAACAAGTAAAATAAGACATGTAATCCGCTCATTAAAAACAACAGATGCACTGCAGATCATGAGCTATATCAGATCTCTTCAGCTATTGCTTTTTAAATTGGGTCATGCTCTATTTTAGAGCCATAACTCCCTGTATTCCAAAGAGAAAAAGGGAAGGGGCCAAGAAGGTGATGACAGTGCCAAAGAAATAGGAGACTTCTTTTAAGAGCAGTTAAGATGCTGCGGTAGGAACAGAAGAATTGCATAGTTCAGCATCAGCATCATATTTTCCTATTGAGCCTGTTTTTTCTTTTTTTTCTCCCGTTCTGAATGTACCTGTGCAGCCCTGAAACCTTTCCCCCGCGTCTCACTCCTGTGGCTCGTTAGAATAAGGAGCGAGACGAGAGGTCTATTTTTACAAACGAGGGGGTGAGAAAGTGAGACGGAAGGTGAGATTTCATGAGGCAAAAGCAAGCTGATTTCATTTTCATCGTGAATAGAGTCTGGATGTAAATGAGTGGTTTTAACAGGCCCAGAACGAACACATTTGAACCTGTGCCTTTATGGTTTTATTGAAGCCAAAAGGCCCTAAAAGCTGGCAGAAAAAATAAACTATTAAAGGGGACATATCATGCTCATCTCCAGGTTCATATTTGTGTTTTGTGTTTCTACTAAAACATGTTTACATGCTTTAATGTTCAAAAAACACATTATTTTTCTCATATTGTCCGTCTGAATATACCTGTATTCACCCTCTGTCTGAAACGCTCCGTTTTAGCGCGTGTCTCTTTAAGACCCTCCTCCTGAAAAAGCCCAGTCTGCTCTGATTGGCTTGCGAGGAAAAATATAGGGCATCTTTGCAAAGGTAGTTCTCAAGCTGTGGTTGATATATTCTAATGAGCCTGCATGTGACATAGACCCTTTTACAGCCGACGTCATGATTATAAGTCACGGTGTTAGCTGGAGGCAAAACAAATGAAAGACTGGAGGCAAACATGAAGCACCTCAGAGTAGTGGGCTACAGTTACACATCTAAAATGTCATCTTGCTGTGTGGTTTGGTGCCAAAATCAATATCACATTAATTTGAGATCTAGCGAGCTACAATATCGGCAAAGCGTTTCGGAGATGATGCTAATAGATGATGCCTTCTAATGGCTCACGGCTGCGTTTAGCAGAAGGCTAAACTATTAGCATCCTATTCTCTCCGTCTCTGAAACTCTGACTTTACTGTAGGATAGTTGACTATAGGCATCCAAAGATTTATACGCCATCAATTTCTCTTTACAGAGCTGTGGTTGGCCAGCAGCTTGCTAGTCGGACACCTGGCTACTTAGCTAGCTTGTTAATTCCACCATGCTGTCATGCAAAGCTGGTTACAAGAGAAACAGAGAAATATTCTGCCTCCACTTAACGCTCCGCCCACAAAATACGTCATCATGTTTTCTAACAGAAAAGGGGTCTATAGGAACAGAAGCCAAATCTGAGAAGTTTTTCACGATATGTCCCCTTTAAAACATCTTTAAGTAACTATCCTGTGTAAAGCACCATATACTTGTTCCATTTTGTGCTTTGTAGGAGTTAGTGGAACTTTTAGTATAGTGAAACTATTCTCTTGAAACAGAAATGTTGGGTCAAGCCCTGGCCCACGGCAGAAAGAACGACACGATGACAATGACGAGGGAGAGGGAGAGAGGCAGCAAGAGGAGGAGGACGAGAGAGAGAGAGGGCGAAGATGGCCACAGAGACGTCAGACGTTTGGAGCCTCGGGGCAGTTCGACTGCACCCTGTTGCCTCTCCACGTTTGACCGGCAGATGACCAGTGGCCTGACCTGTGATATGCTCTCCTGGAAGACAAAGAAGAAAGAGGTGGGAGTTGTTACTGTAGGGACAAAATGTTCTACGACATATTGTATATTTTTACATTACATTGTACAAACTGTATATTGTTCCAGTGCTATTTCTAAAAAGTCTTTCCTTAGCAGCAATCTGAAGGTGAAAACAATTTCCTTTTTCTGACAATAATGTACATATAGCCCTAATTTGCAGCTTTTCTCTGAATTTCCATGTGTTCTAAGGTTATTTCTAAGACCCGCAACCTCGACCAACTTAACTGCCTTTCAGAGGCTGTAACAGGTTCTGTTTTAGTGAGTGAAGCTTCTGGTATCATACGAAACTATAAAACCTAACCATGTCATTAGCTTGTCGGGAAAGAGGAAATAACGCTCCAAAGTTATAGGCTAAATTTTGGCGATGAAAAACTAGCATGGCCATTTTCAAAGGGGTCCCTTGACCTCTGAACTCAAGATATGTGAATGAAAATGGGTTCTATGGGTACCCACGAGTCTCCCCTTTACAGACATGCCCACTTTATGATAATCACACGCAGTTTGGGGCAAAACTTCACATTGCTGTCTCTTCTACCTCCAGTATGGTCCTGCTGTGTGCTCTGTCAGGACTGAGCCTGAGGTTCCAGCGATGGGACCTGTGGCTTCGCCCGCCGTCGTCCTCGCTCTCGGTGGTGTCCTGCCGTGCCACCCGTGGACGCTTGCGTCTCCGCGAGCTGATTCGCTGGAGAGAACCTGGCTCCTGGAGTCTGGACCAATCAGGTTAACGGCACAAGGTCAGAGATACGGTGTGTGAATGAATATGCACGTGTATGTGAGCGTTTTTTTGTGTATGCGAGCACATCAAACCTGCTATCTGTGTCCTCTATATCAGCATCTGCATCACTCTCCCCCTGAGGGTCGGACAATACGCACTCCTCCTGCACAGGAACGACACAAATAAAATATACAAATTATAATTAAATACAAAAAATGTGTGACAAATATAATATACATATAATGTGTTAGAAGCTGTTATTTTTGGTTAAGCATGACAAATATTGCCTTTTATAGAAACAACCTCCACATTACTGTATGGGGGCTTTTATTTTGTAGGAGTTGAATGAAACACGAGCGAGCCCCAGTGACTCATCGCCGACCGCCACTATTTGTAAACCAAAAACAACAACACTTGACATTTGCCTGCGTGCGTGTTCTCGTGCGTCACTTTTTGTAATCACCATTGTTATTATGCATGAATCAGCTAACACCTCTACATGACTAATGAGCTCAGAGACATCTAATCTGCTCATTGCTTCCTGCTGATGTTACTTTGATAGCTCACTATTCATTGATAAGTACTGTGTTCATAAAAACACTCTTTTTTTAGGTTCTGGACAACATAATTCATCTTCGTAATTGTGCGTCATTGACAGGTAGGGCTGGGCATCGAACCTCAATATTTTTTTGGTACCAACCAAAATGTGTATATATCTGGATATCAAACAATTGTCAAGTATCATAAGTAGTCTTGTCTTATTCTTTAAATCAGTTTACAGATTTAGATCCAAATTTTGCCAATATACTATATAATATAATATTTAGGTAAAGTTCAATGACTACTTGTGTTTAGATTACACTTAACATTTGAGAAGTTTGTCTTAAATTAACAAAATAGTTAAAAGAACAGTGTGTAGCATTACGGGGGATCTACTGTCAGAAATGGACTATAATATTAATAAGTATCTTGTATAAGTATCGTGTATAATCACATGAAAATAAGAATCATTGTGTGTTCGTTAGTTTAGAATGAGACGTTTATATCTACATAGTGAGCGGGTCCTCTTCATGGAGTCCGATATGTTTTTACAGTAGCCCAGAACGGACAAACCAAACACTGGCTCTAAAGAGAGCCATTCACGTTTTTGCGTCAGCCACCGAAGTTCTATACACACTTGAAGTTTCAGTTGGTTGCAATCTGCAACCTCGACGCTAGATGGTGCCAAATCCCACACACTGCACCTTCAACCTGTATAAAATAAGGTATTGGTAGTGGTTACTTTGGTAACCCTAAAACTCTACATCATACATGTATTATCAAAAAATTAAAACAAGGGATTTTTACCTAAACGTAGTGAGTAGTAGTAGTATTATCAATGCTACATTTTTAATTTGTGGAAATATCTGAGGGCAATATATTAATTAAGCATGAATTTTACCCTTACAATATAGACGATTAAAGGAATAGATACACATTTTTGGCAAATGCGTATTCCCTGTTTTAATTTTTGGCTGCAACCACGGAAGCACAAAAATCTAAGTTATATCTATTGAAGTCCGTCTTGTAAAATAGGCTCGCTCGCATTGTAGTACGAGCACAAGCACGAGCAACAGGACGCTGACTGTCGTTGACTTAACAGCCACAAGTGTCACTGTTAATAAGCAATTTCTGATTCTTACAAAGAGTGCCTTTAATCTCCTGGCTGAAGCTTTATATTTCACAAACAGTTTGCATGAACCAAACATGAACCAGCATATATCCCAAAATGTGGAACTATTCCTTTAAATAAAACAGTGGAAACACATCAAAAGTCTCCTTTCCAATTCTATTGTGAGTAGCAATACGGCTCCCATGTACAACACTGTGTCCTCTGAGGTTTGTTTGTGACCGGTAACATAAATTATCTCAGTTTCAAAACATCTCTGTCATTTTTTTTTGGCCTACATGTAATGAACCCTGGTATTCATCACGTATGTCTAACATGCTGCAACCTTGAAATGAAACCACAGCTGCAAGCTCAAATAAAGGTCACACTCTACAAGTGTCTGAAGTAAATCGTTGCATGCGCACGCCTGTCATGAAGAAACATATGTCACACATTACCTCTGTGCCGTATCCCTCGGAGTACCTGGTTATCATCACCCTGTTTTTCCCACATTGTTCACACAGCAGTGTGTCCTGAGAACAGAAAGTAAAGAAATATGACAATCTGACAGCATCATGTACAGTTCCTTTAAAACATACAGTAAAGATGACAGACAGCAGCAGATAGATAGACAGAGAGGTCAGCGGGAAGTGAAAGGTATGTATTAAGAGCATGATTACAGATGAAGAAGCGACGGCCACAGACTCTTAAGTGTGAGCACTTACCGGCGTAGGCGTGTGTGCTTCTGAATAAAGTGTACAGGGACCGGCCTCGCACAGACACACCACATCTACCTCTCCACAACTCGCCCCCATCTGAGACAGAGAGATAGAGAGGATAAACAACTGTTGGCTAATGTGAAGCTTCTCGTCCCTTTAAACGTTAAGCCAGCAGCAGCATATTAACAAAGTAAGTTAAAGGAAAGGATCGCAGCTTTGGTGGACACAAACATTGGTAGATAATGTCACATATCATCAGCGAAAATTCGCATTTCATGCATCCCTGTTGGCGGCTCGGTGATGCGATTTTAACCTTTTCCACCTACTCGTGTTTTAAACTGCCCAAAAGTGGAGGAGTTGACTGGCACTGCCAGACATCTGAGTTATGAGGGCTGATAAATCCATGTGATTCAGTCAAAGAACATCAGAGCAATAATTAAATACATGGTGGTATATCAGCCCATTCTCATTCCCAGGGCGTCAAATACCGACGCTTTGTCACGACCGTTGGAGTTAGATACCGACGCTTAAAGGACCCATATTATAAAAAAGTGAGACACTCAAGTTTTTTTTTTATTATAAAGCAGGCTTAAATGCTATATAAATACTGTGAAAGTATTGACACGCTCAATCCACAGGGAAATACACACAGCCCGTATTCAGAAACTCTGCATTTGAAACAAGCTGTCAGGATTTCTGTCCATTTGTGATGTCACAAATATACAATATACACGAATATATAATAGACCCTTTACACAGATTTAAATGTAAACATTCTAAATGTGTCCCAGTTTATTCCTGGTTGCAGTGTATGTGAATGACATGAGCTGACAGGAAGTACACATGAACCCAAGCTGTTGCCTAGCAACGCAATTCTGTTGCAATTTCGTTGCAATTCCCTCGAAATGCGCTAAAACGGAGCGTTTAAGACAGAGGGTAAATACAGGTATATTCAGGCCGACAGTATGAGGAAAATAAAGGTTTTTTTTTAACATTACAGCATGTAAACATGTTCTAGTAGAAACACAAAACACAAGTATGATCCTGAAAATGAGCACAATATGTGACCTTTAATGCTAAAATGTAACTTTGTGCCAATTACAGCGTGTGCCAATTACAGCGTGCTGTTGTATCATATACAAACTCTCAGTATGCAGGTAGCAGGTATAAATAGATGACCTCACCTCACAGTCATTGTCAGACGTCTCTCCGGAGGAAAAGAGGCCGTGGGAGTCAGATTCCCTCCGCAGCATGACCTCTGACCTGGCTCACACACTCACATAGACCTGCTGCTGCTGCTGCTGCACATAAACAGCACAGAAAGTAGCTCAGTAACATTAATCCAAGTTATTGTGAAAGTTTTCCCACCCTGACACTGAAGATCTGGAGTTCGGGAGGCTTGTTGATTGTTTCATTTAATTTAATTTAATTCATTTTCATTTCATTTCAAAATTTATTTCGAACATGTAGATTTCCAAAAAAAGAATGATCATACCAACAAGTGGACTGTCAGAAACAAGTAGTATTTACATATAATGAAAAGCATAAGAAAAATAAATTGTCAACACTTGATGCCTTGATTTACATATTCAAAAAGGAGTGAGAAGAAGTATAAATGTATTTAATCCCACCCCTTCTCCATAAGTCAATTATTAATTATTAACCAGCTTCCTTATTGAGTCATACATAAACTCTAATTACATTTTCCTAATTGCATTGTTTTGAAAATGCTATGCTATATATTTTATAGTATTGAAAGCACTACAATATTCAATAGTATCTGTGAAATCAGGTCATGATGATCCAATAATCTTATTGTTTTACAATTCTGTTGTCCCAATTAATGACATGAGCATATTCTAATTTATTCTAATGAATTCTAATTGGCACCACTTTCTAATAATCTGTATAAAGAGGTTTGGTATATAATTATTAACATATTTTTTCATATAGACTAACATACAATTCCCATATGACTGGGAAAATGATAATGCATAATTTCATTTTTTTCCCCTCAAAGTGAAGATATTTATTTATTATTTTTTGTTACAGTGGCGGACAGATGATGCTGTCTTTACGCAAGCAACCTCACAACATCTGCTCCAGCTGTGTCCGCACTCGCATTACGTAATAGCCTATACGACAGTCAATGTTAAAAAGCCAGATAACTTTTTCAAATAAAGATGCTCTCAACATGAAGACATCATGTTTTTTTTAAATTATATTAAAACACATAAAATCATTATTATACACACACATGTATGGGAAAAAAAATAATTCTAAGCCATAATAAAAAATAGAATAGCCTGTTTTTACCTCAAACGCATCCCGTCCAGGCACCTGGAATAAATAACCCATAAATAAAAAGGTGAATGGAGTTGTGTATTCAGAGGATGAGCAGCAGCACGCGGCGGTGCTTCTCATCGTGGCGCGGGGAAGCCGTGATGAACTCGCGCTGCTTTGGAATGTTTGACATTGTAGCAAATCCTTCTGTGTGATGTCAGCGCGAGCGATGATGACAGACAGTTCGAATGATGCCGAATGTTCCCAAAGCAACGCGGGAGCGCGCAAAGAATGCAGGAGGGAGGGGGGGACTTCCGTTTGGGACTTTCAAAATAAAAGTGCAGTATTGAGAAAGTCAGGTATAGGGGTTTGAATTTATACTGTTTGTATCTTCAGGCAGTGACACAACCTTGTATTTTTCGGCTTTATAACAATTAATGAATTCATTGAATATCATCAAAAGTAATTATTTAATCACTATTTACATCATATATTACACATATAATACATATTATATATTGTATGTATTTCTTTGATGTTTTGCAAAAAATAATTGTTGCAAAAATGCTAATTAAATATTCGCAGTAAATATGTGCTTAATGTTGTGAATGAAACAAAAACACTTGCTTAGGTTTAGGCAACAAAACCACTTAGTTTTAGGAAAAAACAACATTGGCCTTAAAATAGATAGATAGATAGATAGATAAAAAAATGTACTACGCTTTTGTACAGTGAAAATGTGACAACGTTGTGACCACCAGACAAACGCCTATGGCTGTGATAAAGTGTCTGTATTTGACGCTTTTTTCACAGCATATTTATATCCCTATATTGTTATGAAGCCGCTGAACATTAATGCATCTTGGGTAGGTAAATAACAGGTTCCCAAACTTTTTCATGTTAAGGACCCCCAAACTGACCACAGACCCCCATTTGATCAGATTTTCTCCCAGGGTTCCCCCATAGGATTTTTGCTTTTAGATGTTTTATTACAGAAAGTGAATGAAACCCATGACCAAAATAGTCATACATTCTGTCATTATGTTACTTATAATTGGAATTATAGAGAAAATAAATTATTTCTCTTAAAGCTGGGGACCCCCTAGAACCACTTCAAGTACCCCTGGAGGTCCCTGAACCCAACTTCACATATTATGTTAGTTTATACTGTGTTTTAGTAGTGTATATTCTCTCTCAATTGGTAATCCAGACTTGCATACTTTCAGTTTGATCTTCTTCTACCTCAGGCTGGGTTCTCGCCCCTGGATCCTGATGTGAAAGTGGTTTTGTGAACCCACCAATCATCAGGTCCAAAGGAGGGAGCCTACTGCTACTGCATTGTTGCAATAAATGCGTGGTGCATAGCAGTGTGGTACACCGGTATGCAATTGTCTTTCAGGAAAATGAGACGTTTAGTTGCTTTGAGAAAAATGCTACACATTCAAAGGTGTGTACTGAGTGGTTTGGGAGTGGTTTCCAAATTCCCTTTACCCGACAAAATCCCAGCTGCTGTTCCTGACACCCACAACTTCAAAAAACGTTAATATTCTCAAAGCAAACTGGGAGTGATTACATGTAATTTTTTGCCCTGATCTTTATCTTGCACTGTAGCGGCCCTGAGAGAGTTGAACTACATCCAGACAGAGAAACAGATCAGAAGAGACACCCAGAGAAAGTCCCAGGCCTGTTGCATCAAAGGAAATCCCCCGGAAACGTCTGTCTGTTTCAGTAGCTGCGACATTTTATCACCAAAATACTGCCCAGCTAGGACAGTTGAGATGGTGCCTAGTAAGAGGATCTTACTCTCTCTCAAATCCATTCTATCTTCATTTTCATGTAAAAAGCTGATTAATTGGTCAATAATGAAGTTTTTTTCATGGAGTGGAGAATTGCTTCCTGAAAGAAATATCTCAAACTATCTAAATAATAAATATCTAAAACGTCCTGTAAAGTCTGTCTTGCATTTACCAGCACTTCCCCCCTCTCTCCCGGTCTCAAAGTGCCACAGACTTCTGCACCTCCTCATGGCTCTGTTTTCAGGCTTTAAAAAATCTAAAAAATCTGGCCAATCACAGGTCATTTTAGAGAGAGAGCGTTCCTATTGGCTGTGCTCCGGCTGGTGGGCGGTGCTTGGTATTTCCTCAACTGATCTCAACATGTCTGTCGGGTCACAAACTTTCAGCCACTATCAGAACCCAGTTCCACCGATAACGATAGTTTGTAAAACGTCCTATTGACGCCAATTAATCGGTCGACCTCTAATTTGAACACATATTTATTATCATTATTCAGTAGATTTATCACTTAAAAAACTTAAAATATTACAAACAAGATGCTGAAAAAGTTACTTTCTATATCCTCTTTTGCAGCAGGCTTGAAAACACTGTTGATAAATAAGTCTTTCCATGTAGACCTCATTTTGGCCTAAATGTCCCATGGGCCCCAGTGCCGCCTCCAGACAGCAGGGCCACTGAACGAGATAAAGTGTAATTAGGGGCGACCTAATGGCCGAGGGAGGGATCCTCATTATGGCTGCATGTCGACCATGCAAATGACCCCTATGAACATAACCGGGTACTGTATGTGCTTCGGCAGATACTTTTGTTTCACCCAGTGGTGTTTTCGCAGTTGCTGAATTGCGCGCTAGTGTTTTGTTAAAGAATATTTCTTCCTTTTTAAGATGTTGTTGCCCATGCCGGCCCTTATGCAATGCTGTCCATATAATGTCCAATTTAGGACCATGTTTTGTAACTTATCTCATCTAGGATGCAGGATTGATGATTGTATTACTGCATGCTGATGTGTCATCCACAAAGTGGCATTTAATAAAAAAAAAGGGATGCAGGGCAAGTCGTGCTTTTTTTTGCGTTCACATGGGAGAACGGGAGGCAGAGGAGGAGGGGAGTTACAGATCTTCAGAGGCAGATAGAGAAGTTTGTGTATACACAAGTAGCAATACAAACAGGAGATGCAGGCTCGATAAGGAAATTAAGGGAAAGGGTGCAACTCAAATAAACCTCTCTTTTTTGCACTTGCTGTAACTTTACAGAAAGAGAATCAGAGAGAGAGAGAGATGAAAGTCAAGGGATAGCCACAGAAACACGTCATTTGGATTTTCTGGAAGCGCTGCAAAACGGCGTTACTTGGATTTTCTTTATCAGAACTGGATGAAGGACTAAACACAACCCGTCAAAAAAAAACCCTCACATGAATTCTTTCTCTTTTGACCGAGGTCACAGTGGAGTTTTGGATCAAAGCGTCGGACTTTTAGATTTAGAACTGCACCCGAGGCAATTGCAGGTTACGGTGCTGTGAGAACACCCACAGGTGGTTTCGAAGATTGAAGATTTGGTCGCGTGAGTTATGCGCCTTTGTGGTTCGACAAGTGAAGCTGAGCATCCACAGATATCCAGATGCACATACAGGGTGTCTCATGGGTTTTGCTGACTGCACAGTGAGAGGATGAGACAAGGAAGGGATCTGCTGTGAGGAACATAAGGACGAAATCTGATCTGATCCAAAAAAAAGGTCTCGTTTTTATCTAAAATGAGGAAGGAGCATGCTTTTTCTTCAAGCACAAGACATTAATTATAACCTGGTTTGTTAAGGTAATGCTACTGAATATCAGCAGAACTTCACAGACAGCTCTGAAAGACTAATGAAGGAGTCGGACCAAACCAAAGATAACCCCTTGACGTGGGATTTCGACCAATCCTGGGGTTCATTCCTAAAACCAGCTGCACGTCTTTGCCTCGACACCTTGGACTTCTCGGACCTCTGGGACGAGGAAGACAGCACAGAGGACGAGGGAGCCAGTTCAACCAGTGAATCGTCAACGTGTCTCCGAGCCCCTCCTGCACCGCCTCCTCTTCCTCCCCCTCCACCGCTTGCCTCACCTTTGCCCTCAGCCTCCCACAAAGGTGCAGCCATCAAATGTCGCACCTTGAAGCTCCACTGGAGGGAACTGCAGAGTTTAGCTCCGCTTCCCAGGATGACGCGCTTCGGGACTCAGACGATCTGGGCCGGACTCGAGCCGGTCCATTTGGATACAAACCGACTGGAGTACCTGTTTGAATCTAAGGGCAGTAGCACCAGTTTTAATGTGGCTTCTGGGAGGCAGGTAAGATCGATGAGACAGGATGATGCCTCAGGAATACAGCGAGATTATACAAACAAACATATTTTCTGCATCTTGCCATATAATTTTTTTTTTTTACGGAAAATACAGATTTATGAATTAACTGTGTGTTTTACCCAGGTGGCATCCTCCAGTTCTGAAAAGTGGTTGTGTGTAGACTGTAACACACAAATTGCTAAACTCTTGCGAGACGGTTAAGGTCAGGCATTGACCTTGAATAGTTAAGGTTATGATAGGTGGTCGGGCAGCGAGTTTTGCAAGAGTTTTTGCGAGTTTTCACAATTTGTTACCTTCTAGACATGACCTTGGAAAGTGAAGCCAATGCGGAAGTGCCTTAAACCTGCATTCTTTCTCATAGCCAGCAGGGGGCGACTCCTCTGGTTGCAAAAAGAAATCCGATTGTATAGAAGTCTATGAGAAAATGAGCCTACTTCTCACTTGATTTATTACCTCAGTAAACATTGTAAATATGAGTTTATGGTCTCAATCGCTAGTTTCAAGTCTTCTTCAATACAGCGTGATGTTCATTTAGTAAATTATGGTCCCTACATCAGTTTTTCTTAACATGTAAACTTTTAGGGAAATGTTGAGGAAAAAGTGGGCTAAAGGCAACCCTAAAATGCATTTACAGAAATACATATGTGCAGTATGTTGATTGAAAGTGTCTAATATCCTTCTCTATATCCCGATACAGAAGCAGCCGTCAGTGTCAGTGTTGGGAATGAAGCGGAGTAACATCATAACCATCGCCCTGAGCAGCCTGCCCCCTCCTCGTCTCCTCCCCCCGGCTATCTACAGCATGGACAGCAGCGTGCTGGACAGAGAGGACGTTCAGGTACAGCAGAGGTCACGTCCCCCCAGAATTTGAGCTTCAGCATTTGCTTAACCTCTAAAGTTTGCTTTTGTTGGATAGGCAATCACTGTATCTTTATTACGGCAAAATGAAACCTGATAAGGATAGACACAGCTATACGAGTTGTGAATAGTCCCGCAGTATGAGTTGATCTCTCTCCACATTCCTTTCTAAAACAGCGGCTTAACGCACTAATCCCAACAGAAGAGGAACTGTGTTTGATCAGGGAGGCCAAAGCCCAGAACCCCCACTCCCCTCTGGCCTCGGCCGAGCTGTGCCTGCTCACTTTGGGGGAAATCCCACATCTGAGCTCCAGGCTTCAGCTGTGGGCCTTCGCTCTGGACTACGACTCCTTAGAGAGGGTAAGTGAAAGTGGAATGAACATGTGATAAAAGTAATTTTGCCACTTAAAGAGGACCTGTTATGCATATTTTCAGGTGCTTACCTGTCTTTTGGGTTTCTACTACAATATGTTTGACATGACATGATTGGTCAACTGAACCTAAGTCTTCGAACTCCGCTCCAGCTCTGCTCTATAACCAGCAGGCAACTCTGGGGTCTGAAAAGTGAAGCCAATGAGGAAGTGCCTTAAACTTGCATTCCTTCTAATAGCCAGCAGGGGGCGACTCCTCTGGTTGCAAAAAGAAGTCTGATTGTATAGAAGTCTATGAGAAAATGAGCCTACTTCTCACTTGATTTATTACCTCAGTAAACATTGTTAACATGAGTTTATGGTCTCAATCGCTAGTTTCAAGTCTTCTTCAATACAGCATGATGTTCATTTAGTAAATTATGGTCCCATTTAGAGTCACATAGACCATAAAGCAGGGTATGCTTTAGGGCGTTGCTACCTTTTGATTGACAGGTCTGGGAATTGTCTTTATTTTCATCTTAGAACTTTAATCCTTTCACAGTTTGTTTTCAGTTCATGAAAGCTAATATTAACATTTTGTTAGCCTAAAAATGTATTATTCATCATTCGGTTGTGCTTAGCTCCGCCCTCTCGTGTCACTTCTGGTTGCAAAAAACCAAGATGGCGACAGCAAAAAAACCAAGATGGCGACGGCCAAAATTCCAAACTCGAGGCTTCAAAACGGCAGTCCACAAACCAATGGGTGACGTCACGGTGACTACGTCCACTTCTTATGTACAGTCTATGGCTCAAATTAGCTTTGTTTGAGGGCCAAATTACACGCCAGGCAGGTATTATGCAAATGTGTTACTTGGTGACATCACCACGTTACGTAAGAAAAGGCAGTCCAGGAGCAGTGTTTCTGTGGGGGAGAATAACTCCCTTTGGCCTGGTCTTTGGGCTTTGTAACTTTGCAGACCTTTTACATGCACAAAAAAACTATAACACACTTAAGGAAAGGGGAAAAGCACAGAAGCATAATAGGTCCTCTTTAAAATGTATAAATCAATAGCATTTAGAGAAGACAAATGTCGGTTTTACCTTCTAAACGATGCAAAAGTCATGCTTCAGGTAGAAACTGCTACATTTAAAAATAAAACCAGGTCTAGGTGGTTATCAAAAGCTACATCATCAAAAATTCCACCGTCACAGTATTGTTTGATTGACAAGCAATCCCCATAGGCATGCAGTACAAATACACCACCGTGATGGTGACTTCCATTCACCGAATATATCACCAGACTAAAAATAACACATGGATCCTCTGTATGAATCACTACATTGTCCTCCTCGTGACAGGAAATCGCTGAGCCTCTCTTCCATCTGAAGTTGGCCATGGAGCAGCTCGCAGCCAGCCAGACCTTTAGGTGTATTCTCGCAACAGTGTTAGCGATCGGTAACTTTCTCAATGGGTGCAAGGTGAGCGATCCCACTCTTCATCTTTAATGCACTTTTGAATGTTTTTTTTCTCACAACACACATTTTGAATATGCCTATAGGCTCGTGGTTTTGAGCTGAGCTACCTGGGGAAGCTTTCCCAGGTAAGGGACACGCACACCCGCCAGCCACTGCTGCACCACGTCTGCGTCCTGCTGCTGCAACTCTACCCGCAATCGTCTGACCTCTACTCTGACATCACTGCTGTTACGAAAGCCGGCAAGGTGCGTTGTTGCGTGTGTGTTTTTCTCCCGAGTGTGTATGAATTGACAATAAACTATGTTAATTCATTCAAAATGAATCGAAGTAACAATTCCCTGTGCATCCACTTCAAAATGCAACAAATATCCCCTCTCTTTGTCTGCTTTACAGTTCGAATACTCCCTAGTCCAGTCCAACCTCACTCAGCTAGAGGCCCTGTGCAAAGCATCATGGGAGCAGCTAAAGGTTTTGGACAAGGCGGAGGAGAAGAGGAAAGGAGGGAAAGTGGAGAAGAGGAGAGGAGGAGGAGGAGGCGGAGAAGGAAACGAGGCGTTCCGTCACCGGCTGCCACAGATTTTGAAAGAGTGTGAGGAGAGGCTGAAGGTCCTGAGAGCCGTCCATCGTCGGGTTATCAACAGGTGTGCAGGGTTCATTTCATTTTCTTGACATTTTTGGTGATAAGTGCTCTTGATGTGGTGCTTTAAGTTAAAATTGTGCTCATACTTTGTGTCTAGTTGCTACCGTGTTGTCTTTTCCTGTACAATCTTTGAGACTGAGGCCAAAAGTTGTTCATCTTATTGCTGAAGTTGTTAAAGGTGCTATTGATAACATTCTGCCGCTAGATGTCGCATTCTCCCTCACCCATTCCATTGCATTCACTTCACAACAAGTGGTTGCCAGGCACTTATCGTCAAACCTCAGTTTTTTTTCCCACACTAACTGGCAGCTTGATCGCTGACTACACAGAGATATCACGTGATACCAACGTTGTTATACTACTGACTCACAAGCCTTGTTAGAAGTGGGTACCAAATGTCAGATATTCATTTTGGACCCGCCAAAACTTTTTAAAATTATTAATTCACAATCATAATCATTTTTTTCAGGAAAAGCCACACTTATATTCAGCCCCTTTCTAAAAGCTCTGTTGATGTATTATTTTTTCAAAAATATTTTTCTGTATAAAAATGTTGTCAATAAGACCTTTAAGTTTTAGTTATGGAGTAAAACTGTTTGTTTTCCTCTTCATTTTTGGTCCTCCAGGTTCCACTCTTTCCTCTTATTCCTGGGCTACTCACGAGCTATGGTGCGAGACACCAAAGCGGAGGACTTCTGTAAAACCATCAGCAACTTCTCTTTGGAGTACAGGACCACGCGGCAGGCCATCCTCCTGCAGAGAGAGCGGGAACGGCAGAAAAGTGGAGCAGAAAGCACCGGCCCTAACACGCCCGTAGGCAGGAGGAAACGCCAACAAACTCCAACACAGGTTTTTATTTCAGAATGCTTTCAAAGTGAAACGCCATTCTAGACTTAACTAGTTTTGTTAACCCGCTTACTGTTGATCCCCCAGGAAAGTGAGGAGCAGAGTCGGCTGGAGGAAGTGCTGAGAACACCTGAGTCCAGCTCAAGACTGGATGTCACTCTGCCTCGAAACCGCAGGAAGATGGCTGACATCCAAGGTACTTTATATACTTTCTTTTTCTTTATCTGTTAAATGTGTCATCATGAACCCACATTTCTTTACTCCCCAGGTCCATTCTCACGGAAAATGAAGTGGTGACCCTGCTGATATACTCTCCAAAGCCCTTCAATCACTTGCGTGTTAGAACTTGAAATTGTTTGTAATTGTTATTTATGACATTGTTGTTAAAAGTGACGTGTTTGCAGCAGAGTGTTGTTTAGTAGTAAGAAAATGGACAGGTGCATGAGATTTCACATGCCATTAAATTTTTATTAATCATGTTTGAGTTTTTAAGTAAAGATGCATTAAAATCTGTCACACACTGTCATCACATCACACATATACACACACACACACATATATAGTATGTGTGCGTGAATATGTGTATATGTATATATGTATATATGTATTTATATGTGTATATACGTGTATGTACAGTATGTATGTGTGTATATGTGTATATATGTATAAGTATATATGCATAGATAGATCTGTATTTGTGTGTGTGTGTATGTGTATATGTATATATGTATTTATATGTCTATCTACATTGATAGATAGATAGCAGATTTGAATGCATCTTTACTTTATATATATATTACTATCATTATATATTTACATTAAATACATGTATATGTATATGTGTATATACGTGTATACTGAA